>ML275059.1:22201-42502 GCA_005239495.1 Nicotiana undulata | reverse complement strand
AGATGGCCCCGTATGAGGCTTTATATGGTAGGAAGTGTAGATCTTCGGTTGGCTGGTTCGAGCCTGGTGAGGCTAAGTTATTGGGCATAGATATGATTCGGGATGCGTTGGAGAAGGTGAAGTTGATTCAGGAGAGACTTCGCACGGCGTAGTCTAGACAGAAGAGTTATGCGGACCGGAAGGTTCGGGATGTATCATTTATGGAAGGTGAGAAGGTACTGCTCAAAGTGTCACCCATGAAAGGTGTTATGAGGTTCGAAAAGAGAGGAAAGCTGAGTCCTCGGTTTATTGGTCCGTTTGAGGTGCTTCAGAAGGTTAGAGAGGTGGCCTATAGACTTGCTTTACCACCCAGCTTGTCGAGTGTTCATCCGGTGTTTCATGTGTCAATGCTCAGGAAATATGTTTGTGATCCGTCTCATGTGTTAGATTTCAGCACAGTTCAGTTCGAGAGTGATATGTTATACGAGGTTGAGCCAGTAGCTATTTTAGCTCGTGAGGTCAGAAAGCTGAGATCTAAGGAGATAGCATCAGTGAAGGTGCAGTGGAGAGGTCAGCCAGTGGAGGAGGCTACTTGGGAGACCGAGCGGGAGATGCAGAGCAAATATCCTCACTTGTTTGAGACTCCAGGTATGTTTCTAGACTCGTTCGAGGACGAACGTTTGTTTAAGAGGGGGAGAATGTAACGACCCGGTCTGTCGTTACGAAAAACCTGCATTATAACTGTTGTTATTGACTTATTATAGATTGGTTATTCTGTTATTAATGTGTTAGAGTTGATAGGCTTGGAATCGGAATGGTTAAATGAGAATTCAAGCACTTAGTCCTTTAGAATATCCTTAAAAATAGGAAAAGTCAACTAAGAGTCGACTTATTGGTAAAGGACCTCGGAATGCGGATTTTATGGCTCTGATAGCTTCGTTAGGTGATTTGGGACTTAGGAGTGTGTTCAGAATAATTTTGTGATGTCTGGTGTAGAATAAGGCTTGAATTGGTGAAAGTTAGTTTTGGTGATTCCGGTCGGCAGTGGAAAATAGGCTATCGGGGTCGGAATGGAATTCTGACAGTTGGAACAGGTTCGTAATGTCATTTTGGACTTGTCCGCAAAATTTCAGGTCAATCGGAGTTGATTTGGATAGTTTCGGCATCATTGGTGAATTTTAGAAATTTCAAAGTTCTTAGGCTTGAATCCGATGTGAATTTGGTGTTTTGATGTTAGTTTTGGTGTTTCGAGAGTGCGACTAAGTTTGAATGATGTTACGGGATATGTTGGTAAGTTTGGTTGGGGTCCCGAGGGGCTCGGGATTGATTTCGGATGGTTAACGGGCATTTTTGGACTTGGGAGAAATGCTGGTTTTCTGGTGTTTTTGCACAGGGAATTAACCCTATGCGTTCGCGGAAGGGGGCCAGCGTTTGCATAGAGGAAATTTTGGGCCAGGGTGCGTCCGCGGTGGTTCAGGTGCGAACGCGGAGAAGGGGTGGGAGGTGCATCGCGAACGCGGGCTGCCTAGTGCGTTTGCATAAGGGTTCAGGTCACCTGGGGGACCCCAGGCCATTGGTTAGTGCGAACGCGGACCTGGGGGTGCGAACGCGATGGCTAGCCTGGCAAGGTACTGCGAACGCGGTGCCTAGAGCGCGATCGCGGAGGGAAAGGTACAGTGGTCAACGCGAACGTGGCCCGTTGACCGCGAACGCATAGAGTATTGACCTGGGCAGTATTTAAATATTTCATCCGCGACTTAAACCCCTTTTTACACCATTATTGTACGAAAAAGAGCTCTTGGGGGCGATTTTGAAGAGGGAAATCCTTGTTCTTCATTGAGGTAAGTGTTCTAGTCATTAAAACTCTATTATGGGTGATTATAGGACCTAAAACCAGTGTAAATTCATGGGAAATCAGTAGAAAATTGGGTTTTAGGGCTTGAGATTATGAGACCTTTAAGGGTCGATTTGAGGGGTCAAACGGGCTCCGATTTTGGTGTTCTTTATATGTACGGAATAGTGAGAAGATGAAGAACACTTTTCTGTAAAAATTTCTGAGTTCGAGACGCGGGCCCGGGGGTCGGGATTTGACCGGTTTCGGATTTTGAGTTAAATTCGATATTTTTCAATTGGAAATTATTCCTTAAACATATGTTGATTATAAAAATCTGAACTTGGTAGGTTTGGAGCCTTCGGAGGTTGATTCGAGAGGCAAGCGTGTTGCGGATTAATTACGGGCTAGTTTTGAGGTAAATAATGTCTTTAAATCCTGTCCTGAGGGTATGAAACCCCGAACTATGCACCCTTTCACGGGTTTTGAAATAAAAAGGTTGAAACTTTGGAACATATTTCCTATTTAGGCTACTATTGAGTTGCGAAACCAATTTTTAAGCCTTTGCTTAAATAGTATTTTATATTATGATATGTTTTGGGTTGTAAGCCGTGTTTGGGGCCTAGTGCCGACTTGTTTACCCTTTGAGGGTTGTGTTTACTATATTTTCCTCACTGATATGTTATGGTTTTTCACTCGGTCTTTTCTGTGAAATTATTTTGACACTCAGAGTATTTTGATACTACTTTCTTGAAAATAAAACACTGTTTTTGGGTCGAGAACCCGGTATATTATGGCCTGAAGGGCAAATTGAGAGTGTCTGACTGAGTGAGGCTGCTGGCCTATATTGTGAGGATGTTATGATATGAGTGAGGTTGCAGGCCTATATTGTGAGGATGTTATTATATGAGTGAGGCTGCTGGCCTATATTGTGAGGATTATATGATATGAGTGAGGCTGCGGGCCTATATTGTGTGTAATTTATGCCATGTTGTGGCTTATTATAGCGCTTCGGTTGTAGGAACCCCTCCGGAGTCTGTATACACCCCCACTGAGCGCCGGTACCGATTGAGCGATGCCCGCGGGGCTTATGAAGAGTGATTGTGAGGTTGCCTGATGGGCAGAGTGATTATGAGGTTGCCTGATGGGCAGAGTGATCGTGAGGTTGCCTGATGAGCAGAGTGATCGTGAGGTTGCCTGATGGGCAGAGTGATTGTGAGGATGCCTGATGGGCTGATACTGGAAAATATTGTTACACGAAATGATTATGGCCTGAGGGGCAGTTTTACGAATGGTTTTACTGAGTTTTCAAACTATGATTTACTTCGTTTTCAAACTGGTTTTTACTGAGAATTTTACTGAGATATACTGATATTGTACTTGTTTTCAAGGGATTTTGGGAAACTGATTTCGAACTTATTAGTTGATGAATACTACGTGGTGACTTGGTATTTTACTGGTTTGTGGAATTGTGTACATGTTCTTGTGTTTATATTACTCAGACTGTGATTTATTTTCATTACTACTGAGTTGGCGTACTCATAAAGACTCCCTGTGCCTCTGTCCACAGATCCAGGTACTAGTTCGCAGCAGTAGCTGACATAGTTAGGTAGCAGCATTTTCACGGGATTTCGAGGTACCTGTCCAGCGTCCACAGTTTCTCCATTTCCCTTCCTTATTTGATATTAGCATTTGATTCAGAGACATATATTATAGTTTTAGCAGAGTTAGATTTATTTATTCTCAGATGCTCATGACTATTTACTCCAGTTCTTGGGCCCTTGTTTAGGCTAATATGGGAACGCTAATACTTATTTATATTTTTTATGCTATGGTTGCTTGCTGATTATTAAATTGTGAACTCTTATAATTGAATAAATGCGTAGTAAAGTGATGGTCGGCTAGCCTAGTTCGACGATAGGCGCCATCACGGCCTGTTAGGATTTGGGGTCGTGGCAGTTTTAGCGTGCAGGGGGTGATTGATAATGGGATGGTTGAGGGTTGTAAGTGTGGTAGACAGTAGCGGGTTGGGTGTATCTGGGTGAAGTAGGTTGATATGTAGGTGGAGGAGGTGATTGATAAGTTGGTGGTGGAGCTTGGTATTAGGGTGAGGGTGCTTGGTAATTTGGGGTTGGTTGATATGTGAGTGGAGGTGTTGGGTAAGTTTGGTATTTGAATGGAGATTTGGTTCTTTGTGCGACTATCACAGCTCCCACGTCCCTTTTCTTGTACACACCACCGGACTGTAAAACCTTATTCGTAGCTTCCAAGGCTTCAAAATTTGTGACCATGCCACTTTTAATACCTTCTTCGATCCTTTCCCCCAGCTTGATAATATCGGAGAATTTGTGGTTCTCAATCATCATCAACCGTTCATAGTACTATGGGTCCTGAGCCCGGACGAAGAACTTGTTCATTTGCTCCTCTTCTAAGGCAGGTCTGACCTTAGCAGCTTCGGACCTCCAACGAGTAGAATACTCGCGAAATGTCTCTTTGGGCTTCTTCTTCAAATTCTTAATATAGAACACACCTGGTGCATTCTCTGTATTAAATTTGAATCTGTCCATAAAGTCAGATGCCATGCTCACCCAGTTTGACCACTTCTTGGGATCTTTACTGATGTACCAAGACAGTGCATCTCCTTTCAAGCTCCTCATGAAGAGCTTCATGCAGATCCTTTCATCCTTCCCTACTCCAACCAACTTGTCACAATAGGTCCTCAGATGGACCCTTGGATCACCTATACCATCGAACATTTTGAACTTCCGAGGTTTGTACCCCTCAGGAAGTTCGACATCAGGTTGTATGCACAGGTCCTCATAATTCAGCCCTTCGACTCCCTTGACGCCTTGAACCCGGCTGGTCAGCTTCCTAAGTTCCTCGGTCAAGTTCTTGATAAGAAGGTCTTTTTAATCAGACTCAGGTGTGTATGGGATAGGTGGAGTGGAGTGTGGCATGGTCTCCACATAGATAGGATTGTTAGGGTGGCCTGATGCATGGGTGTGGAAATGGTCGTTTGTGAAGTATTGAGGTTCTGGGATAAGTAGTAGAGTGTTATTTGGGGTATGGCACGTGTTACACTGGTTCTTTAGTGGAGTAGCGTGATGGAGAGGTGCGGGATGATTCCACTGTTTTGGGACATTCTGAGGAGGTGTAGGGTTTTGAGTGTTGGGAAAGTGAACGTCTGGGACATTGAGGGAGAATGATAGGTTGGCCAGATTTCGAACATGGTCGAGCTCTTCTTGGAATTTCAACAGTTTCTGTTCAAGCTGTGACACATTCTCATTAGGAACCTGAATACCCTAGCCCTCATCGGCCTCTACCCGTTCAGTTGCGTTCTCCTTCCTGATGTTTTTAAATCTTCCATTTTATTCTTGCCCTTGTTCTTTCCTTTAGGAGGACTAGAAGGAGGAGTGGGTAGAGGGACCCTGGATCTTGTGAGGTAAGCTGATGATGCCAGAGTGCACGAACTAACCTTTGGGTAGGGGAATAAAAAAAAAAAGAAAATAAAACAAAACAAAAAGTAGCCAAGTCAGTGAGGATTATGATAAGTATTGCAATATTGAAACACATAGTGCGGGAATGTAAAACGCGTCCTAATTTGGGAACCTCTTTGTGCCGGAGGTAGGCCTAGCGACAAATTTATTTGGAGAACTTAGAATGCTAAAGGCCTCATTTTGTTGATAAAAATAGACGAATACCAAAACGACACTAAATAAACAAGAAATAAAGGTCACTAACTGCAATTGACCTTATTACATTAATAAAGCAAAAGAAAGACATTCCTATCTACTTGGTCCCAAAAGGACCTTCCCCAAACTCGGCATTCTTGCTTCCCTCGAACAGATTCCCCAACTCGCGAAGTGCCAGCAACAGATATGCTCTGGCTAGATGTCCACCTTCGGTCCCTTCAACCTTTTGACAGTCTTCAACCCTTTTGAGGAATGTTTCCTCCAGCTCAACTATGCCTCGTTCCAGGTATCCTAACCTCTTTTTGGTGCTGATAGCCATATCTTTCAATTCCTCAATTAGTTTTTGTTGGACTCATGTATCTCGTGGTGTTCACTCTCGCATTCCCGGATCCTTTTGCACAACTGGTTGTATTTGACTTGTGCCTCAATCTTTCCATCTATAATCCTGTGGCCTTGAACGAACCCTGGCTTGCTCATACCATCCCAATTGTCTTCCAGCCAACCAGAATAGAAAGGGGTACAACCGGCATAATATCTATCTGGCTCAATGGTGTCTTTCTCCATGACGATCTTACAGTGCCACATGTGCTGGGCTTGGCATTTGTGAGGACTATCATCATTTTGGAAGTCAGCTCGGAGATGGCTCATCTTGTCGACCATGGGTATGACTTTCTTCCTACCTTCTTGCCTCATAACTCGAAGAGGGACGTAACGGTATATTCCTCTTCGACCAATCAGTACCAAAAACGGTGCATTTCTGGTTCGGGCGATGAACTCCCCTGTCGGAAACCACTCAAAGATCTATTGAACCTGTTCTATAGTTAGATTATCAAATACCTCAACCCATCCTTTGGCATTCTTAGGCTGAGAGAACATTTCGGGGATGTAATTCATTCGCTTTGGATGGTGGAAAGCGATGTGGTCATCCCAGGCCATTCGCTGAATTTCTTGTCGGTATTCGCCCTTTTGGAGATGTTATATGAGCCAAAGCTGAAGTAGTAGATTGCAGCCTTCGAAGTGTCTCGCTCCTTGTTGACACTTCTCCAAGGCTCGGTATATGTCTGCAATGATCATAGGTACAATGTTGAATGTCTGCCCACCAATCCCCTCCATTAGATTCTTGGTTACCATAGCTAGCCTAGTATGAATTCTCTCTTTCTTCATTGGAAACACGATCAGGCCCAAGAAGCAAAACATGAAGACGAATACCCTACGATGGATGTGTCCCAAGGATGTGATGGCGAACTCATCGTGATAGGTACGATATGATTTGTTGTGACCGTACCTTTCGTACAAATAGTCAAAAGGGATGTACGATTCTTTTAAGCATACCAGCTCTGAATTCTTCTTCAAACCCATCATTTTAAGGAAACTCTTACATGTGCGGTTCTCAGGCATTAGCAACCCCGTTGTTTCCCACACTAGGCCGGCCAATCCCCCTATCTCCTCTAGCAAAGGTTTCATTTCAATGTCTCCAAAGCGAAACACGGATTTTTCACAATCCCAAAAAAATGTAGCAGCCTCTATTATCATGTTGTTAGGCTGGATTTCTAGGAGAGATGGTAGATTGCCCAAATATTTTCTGACGAGAGTTTTGTCACTAGAGTGCAGATCTTCCCACCAACTCAGCAGTCTTGGGTGGATGTTGGAGACCATGCCAAACCTGGGGACTTCATGCCTTATATTTATGCAAGGTAAACAAGGTTAGACCCTTACCCCCACCAAACTCGAATATTTAACATCAACAATTAGCATGAAGCATCTAGTTCTCCAAATAAATGCACAGAACGTGATGATGTCCGTTTTGGGTTTAGGGAAACCCAGTGGACTTTTGGACAAGGCTATCTTAAAGGCTATTGTACGGACAACACTTTAACCTGGCTAGGTTTGACCATGATGCATGCAACAGTATAACAGATTAAGGTTTCTATGTGGTTTTAGACTGGTACCCTTGAGCGGACAACTCAAGGGGAAAGGCACGGAACCGTCGACTGCACTGCTGATCAACTAGTTTTACCGCAAATAAGCCTTTCCGAATTTAGGGGTAATGATATAGGAAGGGCGCAACCACTCATCAAGCATTGCTATAGTATTTGTTTGGCACGGGTGGAGTATGATGTGGAATCATGATTATGCAATAGACAGTAAAACATGTAGACATGTATTTGCACGTTACGAAAGCAATAAGTACAACAATTCATAATTTAAAAAGTGTTTACAAAGGAAGGAAACAGAAAAACACGTCAGTTACTCTTGAAGAAAATTAAATGCTTAAAGAAATAAACAAGTAATTGCACATAAGGGGAATGGGAAGAGGTACAAATTCACAAAGCAGTTTGAAATGGTAAAAACCTAAGAAATCCCCAGCAGAGTCGCCATGTTGTCGCGCCTCCTTTTTCCTCGCGGAGTCTGGGGTTTTATGACATTTGGTGGAGGCAACTCATTCCTTTTAGGAACGGGATTTTTGAGTTTTGAAGAGTCGCCACCTAACGATTTTACGGTGCGTTAGGGCACCTAAAGGGGTTCATTTATAACTAAGTTAATAACCAGAGAAAGTGTAAGGGATAGAATTTATCCTAAGGGGAAGGTGTTAGGCACCCCTCAGGATCCACAAATGTGGTTTCCGGCCAAACATCTTTTTTTTTAATTTGTACAATTTAGCAAATAAAATAAATAAGGCTCAAGTAGTAGGGGATTTAGTATAAGATATGTGAGAAAAATAATTAAATGAAGAACTAGCTTTTGAAAAGAATTACAATCTAAGCATGTTTATTAAAAGAAAGTAAAGGGATGTCCTAGGTTTGGTTATAAGATGGATCACATCAATGCAATACCCGGTATGACACTCCTCAAAGAGGGGCTACACGTGGTATTAGCGCACCGGTCATCATGTACATATCTACCCTTTCCCACCCCGTGAAGGTAGCTGAAGCGTGTGTTGGTCATGACCTCTATTGCATGTTGTTACATGTCCCTTCCTATCAGTCCCAAAGGAACTAGGACTTCTATCCCAAAAGGAGAGTTCTAGGCAGACCCTCAGGTTTTAAAGGTAAGATTCTAAAGCGACATGTAATGAAAAAGTAGGACTGCAGATAAGGGATTTGCACATAAACAGGAAAAAAGCTCAAAGACCTCCACAAATGGTGCACATAAGCAGCATGTCTCATACACAACTAAGGTCCAGATTCATATCCTAAACATGATGTCTAAGTGATAGTAACAGATTCAGATTCATTAAATAACTTATAGGGGAAGTCTTAATCAGGCTTGCCTACTGATTTTAACATACTGACAGTTAAACACAAGCACAAAGACAGTTCTGGTTTTAATTTAAAGTTGATTACCTTAGGCTTTCTTAGGCGTGTAGAATAATATACAACAGTTGATAACAAGTTCAGGTCATTATACCTAATGGCATGCAATTCTGGGTGTTGCATATGTTCAGTGATTAAGTTACCAGTTTATTAGAACAAGATGATGTATCTATATTCAGACTAAATGAGGATAAATGAATGTTACCCTATAACATGCTATCTAATGCAGAATGATGCTTATGCAGTCGCTAAGACAGGATATCTAAATGCATGTATAATCACAGTATTGTGCACAAGTTTCAGGAATAGCATGGGTGATGATTTTCTTTTTTTAATATTGTTTACCTAGAAACAGGATCTCTAAGTGCGTAGGCATGATGAGACCGATTGCAGTTTTGTTAACACATTTATCCTAAGGCAGGATTTCTAGATTATATTTCAAAACATGTTGGTATGCACATAATCACATAACATCCATTTTTTTATTTTTTATTTATCCTATAGACAGGATTTCTAAGTGTACATTGCAGCGTATGGCAAAGTACTAATTATTAGCATGTTTTAACACATAAATTTATAAGCGATATAAGAATGCATATGCTGAAAAACAATAGACATGGATTCTGATGCATGCATGAATCCTAAACATGGTTTCTATTGCGCAATCAAGAATATAAACCTAAGGACATGTTTTCTACCCTTTAATAACTATAGCACGCGTAGTACCCCTCCCTTTTCACTATCCGTCCCCAAAGAGTTTTACAAATAATTATTACAGGCCTCTGAATATGAATTACATAACTAAAAATAAGAAAAGAAGAAGTTAACTATAGGGAGCCTTCATAATAGGCCCAAGTCTCCAGGTCCTCAATGCCATATATTGTTTCACAATCTTTTTACAATCCTGGTGTGTCAGAGTTTTCTAAGGATATCAAGGGATCCCGGGCAGTGCTCACACCCAAATATATAGCCAAGATAGAGTAGGTTCAGTGTGGAAAGGCCAGCTCTTGTGTGTCAAAGTTCAGAGGGAGATCAATGGTCCCAAAGCAATGCTCACACAAAAGGGGCAAAACCTAATATCTAAGAGTATAGTGAGAGTGCTTGATATAGTTTTGAAAACTTTGAGTAAGAAAACAGTTTTGGAAAAGAGACTTAATGGAAATGTTTTTCATAACAAAAGTTTAACTGAAATAGACTGAAAGAGCATGAACACCAATCTCAGAACAAAAATAAGGTCAGCATCACACTAAGGACCAAGAATAGTCCAACAACCACAAGCAGGGGCAAAGGACAATGGGGACAAGTAGTTCAACATGTAAGAGCATATTTACACATAGGTAGACATTAGAGAAAGGCATTTCGGGACTCAATAGTCACAGCACATTTCATCACAAAAGGGGTTCAGGACAGGAGCTTGAATGTCAAACAGGTTCACATATCAAATTTAGGGAAAGGGGCTCAGGATTACTCAGTAACTAAAAGGGGTCATGCATACATGCTGATAATGTACTGGGGTTAGGGAATAGTGCAAAAATGGTAGCAAACCAATGGGGAAGCAGTAACATGCTGAAATAAAGGGAAGGGGGATCATATAGACAGAGTAGATATGCTAGTTATAGGGTAAGCAATAGAACAACAAGTAGAAGCATAAATAAATAAAGGAAAGTTCAATGCGAACATAACATGTTGTTTTGGATGCTAGAAATCAAATGGAGGACATACTAGTAAAGAGTGAGAGAATAGAGAAATATCACAGTAGTATGCAGAGCAGTAGAGTAGTAATGAGTTACTCAGTTCTTGGCTTTCAGCTGACTCAGTAACCGGTAATCACTAAGAGAAGCAAAAGAGAGTAGAAAGTAAGAGAGAACTCAGAGCAATGAGTGTATCTCCCTGTTTTTTGTGCCAAAGAAAAAGTATTTATAACTCTTGAAAATGAGTAGAGAATAACATAATTATGGAAACAGTACCAATTAAAATCAATCAGAGGTCCGGACTCCCTTCAATTAAGGAGTCATGATTCAAACGGGTATAAATTGTATCAAAATAAGGAAAGAATCACTTAGAAGGCTGATTGGACCATAATAGGAGTAGTAAAGAATGTGTCATGTAATAAAGGTTAAGTACACAATATTTCAAATGAGGAAAATATATACTGAGCATGTTTATATGGTAAAAAATATAAATTAGTTCTGGAAATTAGCCCTAGAATCACGGATGGGACTAAAATCACAAGGAATCAGTCTTAATTACGAAAAAAAACATCTCACAAGCAATTCAAATCAATACGGGATTATAAAGGACATGCACATAATTATAGATTCAAGGAGAATATCACACATGAGCGGGGTAACATGCTATAGGCAAGGATAAACAGGAAACCAACCTTAATTAAAGGAAATATCTTAAGAATCAGTATAGAGTATCATACAAGATCAATGAAGAACCAATCACAGAGATTCGAAGACCCGCATATAGAGAACAATACTAGTTTAGGAGAAATTAGCACAAGCTTATCAGAACAAACAGAATGAACTCGAAAGTCAGAAACCCTAATAAGCAAACATAGGGTAAAACCACATAAGTCAAGAATTCACATAGAGCATGGCCTAATTTAATGGAGTAGATGTTAATACAAGTAGGAGAAGTGAGGTTTCAACAATAGTGATGAACAAAAACAGAGTAGAATCACATAATAGGCAGGAAAACATAGGGCAAACTCACAGAATCGTAGAACGTTCATAAGGAATATACAGATTAATTGAACACAGTACCAAAGACGAACTCAGAACCTTAAGAAAAATTAGGGTTTTCAACATAGTAACTCGGATAGAGGAGAAGCTTCAAATAGACCATTAAAACATAGTAGAAACCTTAGGATAATACTAAAAGTCATTAAAAAATTGTTTTAAAAAGGGATCATGAAACCCTAGTTTTAAAACAAAGAGTTATTTTAGGAAAAATCGGAGAATATTTGGGGAAAACAACAATGAACTCATAGCATACATAGATCTAAAATATATCTAAAGAAAAATCGGAAAATCTTAGGTGTTAGGGTTTCAGAGAACCCAGAGACAACAAGAAACCTTAAAAATGTCACCGGCTTTAGCCGAAAAGTCATAGATCTTACTCAAACGACCGGAGGTGGCCCGAAAATGGCATGAGGGACCATGGGAGGAGTTGAACCGCTCCAGGTTCACATGAGAACATTAGGGTAGCATCAAACCGGCATGGGGTGAAGCAGGGGCCAGGGGATGATGAGAGGCCATGGTTTCCGGCGAGGGAAGTGGCCGGAGAAGGTGGACAGTGTCCATTGGAGATGAAGAGACGGGAAGGTTCTAGAGAGAACCTGGAGATAGAGAGATAATAGAGAGATGAGTTTGAGGGGAGTTGAATAGGGGGGAGGGGTAGTCACCTAGGATTAATTAAGGAAGGTTGAATCTGGACCGTTGATCAGAATCGATCAATGGCTAAGATTAAATCAAGGCTGGACCGGGTATCTTTAGTGGATTGGGCATGGGTACTGGGCGGATTTAATTGGGGGGGTTTGGGATGGTTTCAATAGGCTGAAATTATATTAAATCAGGCTATAATTTAAAAAGGAAGGTGCTAATTGTTAAATACCTAATTAAATAGATAAATAATTAATAAAAATAGCTAATAGTTATACAAAATGAAATGAATGTTAAATGGGTGAAATTAAGGTAATTAACTAATATAAAAAAAATATAAAATGACTAACTATTGAATTAAAATGGTATAAAAATATATAATTAGGCTATAATTACAAAATTGTTGTAATTATAGCCAAATAATGCCAAATTGGCTAATTTGTGAGATAATTAAATCCTAATAAGATTAAAAATGATATATTGACCAAAAAAATGTTTTGGAATTATTTATAATGCAATTTATAAATAATTATTGGATGTAAAGTATTGAATAAATTAGAAAATAAATTGATAATAATGTGGAAAATTATGAGAAAATATCAGTTATTATAAAAAAGTGATTTTAAAGGTATATATGCAAATATAAAAATAATTTGAGGAAATTGGGTATCAACACGGACCAACTCCAAATTGACCCAAAAGTTTACCAGACAGTCACCTTCCTCCCCTCAACCCCAATCCCTCATCCATTTCCCTAAAAACCTCTCAAAACTCCGTTAATTTCAGATCTAAGAATCTGAAAACTCTAAAAAACGACCCTGGACTAATTAGAGTGAATCTGTGTCTCAAACCTATGTGGGTCAATTGCTCTTGACAAGAGCAATTAATTTATGTTGGTTTGATGCATTTTCAAACCTCGTCGAAGTCTGGCCAAGTTCCGACCAAAGTCAACCCTCTCCGGCCAAGTTTGTTCGACTAAATTGGTGCCCTTTTAAACCCTAATCTTTGCTTATTATCCTAAAAATGGTCACCTAGGTTTAATTTAGGTTTTACTATTGCCTGAATTGTTTAGGGTATCGTAATTTTTTGATCTTGTTTCTTTTCGTGTTATTGTCTATGAACTCCTGATTTTGGCAATTTTGAATTAACAAATTGGGTTTGCATGTGTATCCTTTCTTTAGCTTGCTTTTTGTTGTTAGGTTTAGCTTTTAATTGACACTGATTTATAGCCTTGGGTTTCAGCTTAATCTTGTGTTTCCTGTTTTAGTTCATAATATGTATTAATGAATCTCCATCATAGTTTAATTATACATGTTTAAGGTTGGTTTAAATTAATAACCTAGGTTTAATTCCTAATTTTTATTCACTGATTTTGCATTGTTAATTTTAGGGTTGCATATCTATTTTCTTTGGTTCTTGATTTGTGTTGAAACCAAGTTGTTAGCTTAAGCTTTCCTTGCCTTATCCCTTATGTGCTTTATGTGTAAAAAATACATACCTAAGCTTTTATTTTCGATTCATATTAGCCAACTGATTATAACTATAGTAATAATACATGATTGGGGATTATTTTTGTAGGTTTAATTCTGATTTGTTAATGATCCTCAAAATTGAATTATGTTTTTTTGTGCATGATTAGTTAACTTAGGCTCATGTTCTTGTGCATTGCCTTAAAATAGATAATTGACTTCTAATTTAGGATAATTGATTAAGTATACTTGATTAACTAATTACACATATTAGGATCACTTGAATTAGTTTTGTCTAAGTCCTGAAAATAACTCATTTATGTTCAATTGCTAACTTTGTTTAGGTTTGTTTCAATTTACCTTTGAAGAAGTTTAGCTTTCAGCTTCATCATTAGTGTTAACTATTAATCTTAATTTCTTAATTAGATCAAATTAGTCGACTTAATAATTAACTTATCCCTGAATAATAAGGGGTAATTACAGGGGTGTCTTAGGGTATTTTAGGATTTCTAGGTGAAGAATCTTGGCTATAACAGCCCAAGAAACTTCTAGAATGAGGATAAAAGACAAAAATAAATAAGTAGGAATATTAAATCAAAATTTTTGGGTAAAAAAATAATATTTCAGAGATAAAAAGAGTGTAAAATAGAGGAAGTTTCTATAATATGTACAGTTTTCCTAGGTATTACAAAAGATGCTGAAAATAGGATAAGGAGGACAGTTGTACTGTACTATTTTTAGATTTTAGGATAAGGAATATCCTAAAATATACCCTCTCTAGGCAGCCTATATATAGGCACTACTATTCTGAAAATGATGGACACAATATATAGAGAAATATCTCTTGAAAACTCACTCATAGAGACATTGCTCTAAATATACAGAAGTTCTAAAAAAATACTCTCTTGAAATATACACTTCTGTTCATTACTACTAAAAACCCCCCAAAAATTCCTGAAAAACTCTTTCTATCATGGCAAGAAAAATCTGAGTTCAAGGCGCTGTTTAGTTCTGGTTTTGCTTTAAATTTCTGGGAAAAACTGGTTCTCTCATAGCTGTTTTCTGGATTTCTATTACTGGGTTGTTGCTGTTGGTTTGTTGCTATGCTGTTTAAGCTCAAATTTTTGGATTTTCTGACCTTTGTTTGTCATTTTGGTTGTTTTTTTTTGTAAAGGTATGTAACTATGTTTACTTTAAGTGAATTTTTTGTCTAAATCTGCTTCATGTCCATATTTCTTTGTGTTTTAGCCACAGTTTTCAGATTATGTGTATTAGTTCATGCTTATGTCTTATTTGTTTTTCTGGATAGTATGAACAGATTTTCTGGTTTGAATTTTATTTAAAAATTCTTGAAAGGCGATAACATGTGTAAAAAACAGCATTAGGTAAGGTTAATCCTGCCACCACTTGGTCAGATTCCTTTCATAAAAAATCATAAATTTTTGTTCTATTAAGAGTGCAGGTGCTTGGGTTTCTTGGCTAAGAAATGGTACATGGTTTGGTTGAGTAAAGCTGAAGCAGCAGCAGCTGTAGTGATTTATTTTAGTCTAAGACAATAGTTCGTCTTTTTTTTCCCTTTTTTTTTGAAAAATTTGTAATTTTGATTTAGTTAGTTATGAAAGTTACATCACTTTTCCTCGTTTAGATTCTAGATTCAAGTTGTAATATTATGGACTGGACTTTTTTTTCTTAAAAGTTTGTATGTCCAATAAACCTTGTGTTTTTTCTTCCTTATTAGATCTGAAGTTTAATTTCTTCAGGCCTTCTAAATGAAGTCCATATAAATTGGGCCAGACTTACAAAATGGCCCAATAAGCCTGAATAAGTCTGGACCTTTGGCCATTGAGCCTGGGGGGTGCAAAAACCCAATAATTTAATACCTTACTTAGTCCCAAAAATTAATATAGTCCTGAAATACTTAAAACATCTCATTAGTACTGTTAGTCTAAGATTCAAGTGCCATAATTCTTCTATGTTTAATGCTTTTCTTTTGTGTGAATTAAGATGGAAGATGGCCCAGACTTATAAAATGGCCCAATAAGCCTAATCAAGTCTGGACTCTAGGTTGTTAGGTGTAACGACCCGCCAGGTCGTTCCGTAGAATTTGTATTATAATTACTGTTATTGACTTGTCATAGGTTGGTTATATTGTTATTGATATGTTAGAGTTGGTAGGCTTGAAATCAAAATGGTTGTAGTGAGAGTTTAGTCACTTAGTCTTTAAAAATAGCCTTAAAGTTGGAAAAGTCAACTGAGAGTTGACTTATCGGTAAACGACTTCGGAATGCGGATTTTATGGCTCAGATACCTTCGTTAGGTGATTTGGGACTTAGGAGTGTGTTCAGAATAATTTTTTGATGTCCGGTGTAGAATTAGGCTTGAATTGGCGGAAGTTAGTTTTGGTTATTTTCGGTCGGCAGTGGAAAATAGGATATCGCAGCCGTAATGGAATTCTGACAGTTGGAAAAAGTTTGTAATGTCGTTTTGGATATGTATGCAAAATTTCAAGTCAATCGGAGTTGTTATGGATAGTTTCGGCATCGTTGGTGGATTTTAGAAATTTGAAAGTTCGTAAGCTTGAATCCGATGTGATTTTGGTGCTTTGAAGTTACTTTTAGTGTTTTGAGAGTGCAACTAAGTTTGAATGATCATATGTAATGTGTTAGTATGTTGGTCGGGGTCCCGAAGGGCTCGGGATTGATTTCGGGTGATTAACGGAAGTTTTGAACTTGGTAAAATGCAGCTTCAGCCGTTGGTGCTGGTGTAACCGCACCTGCGAAAGTTTGACCGCAGGTGCGGGCCCGCAGGAGCGGACAAGGCTCTGCAGGTGCGGGAAGGTCGCAGGTTAGGTTTGCGGTCCCGCAGGTGCAAGTAATGGGTCGCAGGTGTGGAAATCCCTGGACAAAATATAATTAACCCCTTCCGCGACCTTAACCTATTTTAACACCATTTTTGAACGGGAAGAAGCTTCTGAAGCAATTTTGAAGAGGGAAAATCAGTGTTCATCATATAGGTAAGTATTTTTGACCTTGAAACTTGATTATAGGTGATAAAGAAACATAATATCAGTGTTTAATCTATGAAAATCTGTAGAAAAAGATGGGGTTAGGGCTTGAGATTATGAGACATTTAGGGGTCGGTTTGAGGGGTCAAACGGACTTTGATTTTAGCGTTCTTTATATGTACAGACTCGTGAGATGACGAAAAACATTTTGGTATAAAACTTTCTGAGTTTCGGGACGCGGGCCCGGGGGTCGGGTTTTAGCAAATTTCGGGTTTTAAGCTAAAATTGGTATTTTTCAATTGGAATTCATTCCTTAAGCATAATTTGACGATAAAGGTCTGATCCTTATAGATTTGGAGCGCTCGAAGGTTAATACGAGAGGCAAGCGTATTGCGGAATAGTTTTCGGGCTGGTTTGAGGTAAGTAATGTCTTTAAATCCTGTCCTGAGGGTATGAAACCCCGGACTCTGCACCATTTCACGGGTTTTGGAATACAAAGGTTGGAACTTTGGAAATATATTCCCTATTTAGGCAACTATTGAGTTGCGAAACTGATTTTTAAGCCTATGCTTAATAGTATTGCAATATATTTTATGTGTTTTGGGCTGTAAGCCATGTTTGGGGCCTAGTGCCGAATTGTTTACCCCTTGGGGGCTGTTTTTACTATTTTCCTCACTGATATGTTATGATTTTCACTCAGTCTTTTCTTGATAAATTGTTTTGACACTCAGAGTATTTTGATACTATTTATTGAAAATGAAACACTATTTTTGGGTTGAGAACCCGATATATTTATGGCCTGAAGGGCATGTTGAGAGTGTCTGACTGAGTGAGGCTGCGGGCCAATATTGTGAGGATGATATTATATGATCGAGGCTGCGGGGCTATATTTTGTGTGATTTATGCCATGCAGTGGCTTATTATTGCGCTTGGGCTGTAGGAGCCCCTCCGGAGTCTGTACACACCCCCAGTGAGCGCAGGTACCTAATGAGTGATGTTGCCCGCGGGGCTGATACTGAGTGATTGTGAGGTTGCCTGATGGGATAATATTGAGTGACTGTGAGGTTGCCTGATAGGCTGATACTGAGATTGTTATGTGAAATGATTTTTGCCCGAGGGGCAGATTTATGATAAATTTTACCGAGTTTTGACTACGATTCACTTCGTTTTTCGAACTGATTTTACTGGGAGTTTTACTGAGATATATTGATATTATACCTGTTTCCAAGGATTTCTGGAAAACGGTTTTCGAACTTATGTATTTGATGAATACTTATGGTGACTTGGTGATTTACTGTTTTTGTGAATTGGTGTATCTGTGTTGTGTGTTTCGTATTTTCTTAGAGTGCAATTTATTTTCATTACTACTGAGTTGGCGTACTCATCATTACTCCATGCACCTCTGTGTGCAGATCCAGGTATTGATTCGGAGTAGTAGTCGTCCGAGTTCGTTATCAGCAGCTTACGGGATTTCGAGGTAGCTGTCCAGCGTCCACAGGTTCTCAATTTCCCTTCCTTATTTAGTTTTAGCATTTCATTCCTAGACTTATTTAAGACATTAGCAGAGTTAGTTTTATTTCGTAGATGCTCGTGACCATGTTGACTCCAGTCTTGGGAGGTTTTGTTTCGAGTTTTTAGACTATTATTGGGGCGCTAAGACTTAAAGAATTTATTTTATGCTATGTTTGTTGTTTATTATTGAATTGTGAATTACTATAATGGAACAAATGCGTAGTAATGTGATGGTTGGCTAGCCTAGTTCCACGATAGGTTCCATCACGACCTGTTAGAATTTGGGGTCGTGACAAGTTGGTATTAGAGCTCTAGGTTGCATAGGACTCAACGGTCATGAGAAGGTTTAGTAGAGTCTTGCGGATCGGTACGGAGACGTCTGTACTTATCTTCGAGAGGCTCCAGAACCCTTAGGAAACATTCTACATTCTTGAAATCTTATCGTGCGAATCCATTTATTCAGCCAAAAGCGTAACTCCTTGAATTCCTTTCATGTATTCGAATGCGCACACGAGCGCTTGGTATCAGTTGTGCGTCGGCGGCTTGTGACTTTCATGGGTGAGATGTGATTTTTAATATGTTAATAATGGGCCAGTCGGAAGGACTTGAGGCCGAATTTTGTTTGTGGCTTGAGTGTTGAGATTTCATTTGGGTGAGCACATGTGTTGGGGGACTTATATGTCCGTTTGTGTCCTTATTGATGGTACTTTGTGACTAGATGACTATATGGTGAGTGTGATCGGATAGTTAGATCTATTCAGGTTGTTTGATTGTGACTAAAATGAATTGGCGGGAGATGTGGCAAGAACCATTGATTATTTGACTTATGTATTGAGTTAGAATATGGCTTCGAGTTATGAGTATTGAAGGACCTCTCGTGTAGTTTAGTTGTAGAGTGAAGTGGGTTTTCCTGCTATGTTCTGAGTTCTTGTGATGTCTTTTGAGCTTACCAATGCTCCACTAGCATTCATGTATTTGATTAGCGGTGTATTCCGGCAGTGATTTCACTCCTTTGTTATTGTATTTATTGATGGCATCCTGTCGTACTCACGTAGCCAGGGATAGCATACTCGGCATTTGATGATGGTATCACAAGGATATAGGGAGGAGAAGCTTTGTGCGAAGTTCTCCAAGTGTGAATTTTTGGCTCAGTTCAGTAGCATTCTTGGGACACGTGGTGTCCAGTGAAGGTATCCATGTGGTCAGACGAGTGTGAGTAGAGCTTCCAGAAGCTGAAGATTCCTTGACCACAACCCCAGTGTTAGTATTGCCATCAGCTTCAGGTTCTTATACCGCTAGATGGGATGTATTGAGGACAGGCAGTGGTTGTGTTCTAATGTAGGAAGGTATAGTGATTGCGTGAAAGCTATGATTTTCGGAAGTGTATAGGGAGATATCATTTTGAGGTTAAGCAGGCAGGAGTATTTCCTGCGGGTTGTCTTGAGGTGTGTGACCCTTATGTTTATCTGCGGCAAGTTATTTTCTACCAATAGATGATGTATGTTGTAATTTGAGTTTAGCTCACTTGTGGCAGTTGGCAGGACCATTATTATGGTGAATACAAGATTTGCATACGATTTAAGGGTTAGATGGTTTGGGTCATATAAGCTTATGGAGGATTTAGTTGAACCTCACCACAGTATGGTGGCAGTGATAATGTGGGGCATCGTAAGTTGTTATTTGTCTTGATCCTTGGCTTTGAGCCAAGTGGGGGAGTTCGTTAATGATAATTTGATTACACTATTATGTGTTGTACTGGTTTCGGTGCGAGGTATATTGGTGAATCAGTTATGACCTACAGAGGTGGAGTCTAGGAATGACTCGAGTGATGGAAATTTCTTCGATCCAAGTTGTAATGTACTTTACGGATAGTGGAATTCATTGAATGATGGAGTTGCACTGGTAAGGGTAGAGCGTGCAATGTATGCGTGTGCTTGTTTCTTCAAAGGGGTGGATTACTTTCCTAGTATGTGGATCGCAAGCGGGGTCAGGCTGTTCCGTTTACATGGTTAGTGTAATTGACATTGCGTAGAGTAAATGACATTCGAGAATGGTTCAGACGGATTCAAGGTTATATGTAGCGATCGAGGATCTTCAAGGTGTGAGAAGGG
>MDKH01104936.1:0-11540 GCA_005239495.1 Nicotiana undulata | reverse complement strand
TTATTCAATAAAATAGCTATTCTTGAAGAATTCTCAATTTCCAACCCCGGCCTCTCATGGCCATATTCCGGAAAATTTTGAAGGAATGAACTACCCGAAGCCTAAGGATCGTAATTACATAATTTTTTTAGGAATTTTTGGCTAAAAATGAAGTTTCACTATTTTCCCAAAACCCCACATTTTTCTTTCAATTCCTATGAATTTTAAGATAATTGGAAGAGGATTTTATTTGAATTTGATGTTAAAAGTCATGAAAAACGGACTAGGAATCACTTACCTTGATGAGTTTGAACTTGGGCAGTCCTTTCCCTAGCTTGGAGGAGCTCTAATGGAGGTTGGGTATTGAATAATGAAGAAGAATCCCGTAATTGGACATTTAAGTACTGCCCAGGAAAACCTTCACTGCGATCGCGACACCGGGCCTGCGATCGCGAAGGCCAACTGGACGGACCTCTGCGATCGCGGAGAGGTCCTGCGATCGCGAAGTACAATTGGCAAGACCTCTGCGATTGCGGCAGTGGTCCTGCGATCGCATAGGACATACTCACCCGGCCCAGATGCTACTCAATGGGATCGCAAGAAACGGGTTGCGATCGCGAAGGTGTGGAACCCAGACCTCTGCGATCGCATAGAGCAATCGACAACCCTGCAAAATCCTTCTACGCGATCGCAACCCACCTTCTGCGATCGCAGAGAAGAAAACCAGACAGCAGATTTTTCTGGTTTTCTAACTTAGCTCCCGGGGGTCCGAAACACACCCGAGCCCCTCGGGACCCCGTCTAATAGCACCGGCAAGTCTGTATTCGTGATACGGACTCGCTCGAACTCTCGGAACATGAAAAACAACAACGGAACTCGAAAATGAAACTCCAAAACCAAATTAATCAAACTTCAGAACTTTAAAATTCTAGAATTCACTTCAACGCGCCGAACCGGCCTAAACTACTCGGAATGACTTCAAAATTTGCAGACAAGTTATAAATGACACAACGGAACTAATCCCGGTCTCGGAATTTCAATCGGACCTCGGGAACATAAAATCACATTCCAAACCAAATTTCAAATTCTATGAGATTTCTCAAAACTTCATTAACTCCAATTTTTCCTCATTTTATCCGAAACCAATCATATCAAGTCCGTTTTACACCAAATTTCACAGATAACTTATATAACACATATTGAACATGTTCCAGGCTCCAAAATCATAATACTGGCCCGGCAGCACAGGTTTCACATCAAGGTTCATTTTCATAAGCCTTTAATATTTTCATAAAATAATTTTCTTTAAAAATTCATTTCTCGGACTTGGGTCCTCGGAATTCGATTCCGGGCATATGCCCAAGTCCCATATTTTCCTACGGACCTTCCGGAACTGTCGGATCACGGATTCGGGTCTGTTTACCAAAAATGTTGACCAAAGTCAACTTTATTCAATTAATTATCACAAATTTAACTCTTAATCAAGTTTTTTTTCACACAAAGGCTTCCCGGCTACGCGCCCGGGCTGCGCACGCACATAGAGGTGATATTAATAGAGGCTTTTAGCCTCGGAACACAGTCCAAATTAGATGCACATAAGATGACCCCTTTTTGGGTCATCACAATGAGTACAACCTACCCCATGTTATTACACCCCATATTTTCGTATGTGAAAGTACGCCATAATTAAATTGATATAAGCTCGCAAGTGAGATGTTACATCCCGCATTTTCGTACGTTAAAGTTTCTCGTAAGTTAATCGACGTAAGCTCGGGAATGAGATTATCTTGAGGATATAAGAATTATGCAATTTCAAACAAGTGATAAGAAAATTCATGAAGCTTAGAAGGTAAGAAAATCAAATAACATGAGTTTCGTCGGAGTTTGATTTTGGAATAAAATACGGTCCGAGCTATAATACCCGATATTTATGCACTAGTGCCATACGAGGTACCACATGACCATGATAATGATGTGTATAAGGTATGCTAAAAATAAACAGTATTTTAAGTAATTTGAGATAATTCTTAATTATGTGAATAATTGGTAATTTTTTGAAGTAGTCGGTAATTACCAAGTTAATTAAGAAATTGATAATTAATTAAGACTTTGGATAGACTCTTGCACCTTACCTGGCAGCCAATGAAAAGCCCAAATAATGACTCTTGAACCATATAGCAAGATGGCACACATAGAAGATTATGTGGCCAGGTCATCAAATTAGTGGGGCCCACACTCACTACTACAAATGGGCTTCTTTATACAAAAAATAGAGATGCTTACATCCCATCTCTAAGTAATGATCTTCATCAAGATTTCATCAAAGAACATATATGATAAGTAACGTGATTTACTTCCATATATGATAAGTAACGTGATTTACTTCAACAAGAATTCATACGAGACTTCTTAGCATAATAGCAACAGGATTTTGCGATTCTAAGGGAGCACGTCGCAATCTTTCTCAAGAATATCATACAGATTTTCTCCTACTTCGATCCGCCGTTATGTGTTCTTCACAAAAGACGTGTGTTAGAGGAATTGCCAAGAGGATCGGTCCAGATGTGTTAAGGCTATCCCTTCTTTCCTTTTGGCATGATCCATACGATACAAACGAAACAAGCAAATGCAAAATTTCCATAAATGACTTTATTCGTAGAAATACTAGAGATGCCTATGTTCTTGATTCCCATATATCTTATTATTCTATCGCTTGTTCATGGGTTTCAGAAAATATGTAAATTGATAAAGTTTATTTCATGATATTAATCAGAGGCAGGATAGTCTTATGACGTTCCGAGAGATTTTATTGACGTACTTCTCATGCATTGATTCATATATACATGTACATTGACCCGTGAACAGACGACGTTATATATATATATATATATATATATATATATATATGTGTGTGTGTGTGTGTGTGTGTGTGTGTGTGTACGTGGGATATGGGAAAATGTTACGGCATTATATACGCACCACCACCTGATCAGCTGGTATACGTTGATGATTTTTCCCACAGTGGACGAGATGATATGATGGGATGCCCTCAGAGGCTTGATGATGTTATGAACACATGTACCTATGCACGACATGACATTCATAACCAGACTTACATGTCGAGTCTTTTGCTCCATGTTTCTCTCGTGTCTATTATTTACTGATTCATTCCTTACATACTCGGTACATTATTTGTACTGATGCCTCTTTTGCCTAGGGACACTGCGTTTCATGCCCGCATGTCCCGATAGACAGGTCGAGAGTCCTCCAAGTAGGCTATCAACTCTGGGCTCTATTTGCTTCGGAGTTTCTTATTTGGTCAGTATGATTAGGACATGTATTGATTAGTATGCCGGGGCCCTGTCCCAATCTTTATGCATTTATGTACTCTTAGAGGCTTGTAGACATATTTCATGTACGTAAAAGATTGCATGGGCTTGTCGGCCTATGCTCAGTGTACGAGTGATCATTTTTGTCTTATAAGCTTGTATGTCTTATGTGTAAGTTGGTATCATATGTTTTATTCTAGTTATACTACGTCAGCCTTTCAGTCTCATTTACCTATGATAGCATGATACGAAAATATACATTATATTGGTACTCAGTTGAGTAAGGTAGCGGGTGCCCGTCGCTGCCTATTGGTTTGGGTCGTGAAAAATGTGGTATCAGAGTAGATCTATCCTAGGGTGTCTACAAGCCCTGTCTAGTAGAGTCTTGTTTATGGGTGTGTTGTGCACCACACTTACAAGCAGGAGGCTACAAGGCATTTAGGATTGTCACTCGTTCTTCTTACTCTAGATCGTGTGGTATAGCTCAGTCATAGGAATTCAAATTCCTAAATTCTATTATATTCGTAATAAGACGATACCTACATCTAGAAAGAAAGTTGGTTAGAGATTGATTGTGGCTATGGAAGAGTTGAGCCAGAGGCACTCGATTTTTCATGATGCGTAGGAGGAGTAAATGTGAGGTATTTAGCAGAACATGTGTATACTAAGATGTGTAAGCTTCTAGATAAGGATCCCTAAGGCAAGAATGCCTATCCACTCTTACGGTAAAAAGGAATAAGAGAATCAGAAGGTAGACACAAGCTTCAACAAGTAAAAGAAGCAAGGTGAAGAAGGGTACGAGGTACCCAGTTAATGAAGATTAACATTATTTACAATTCAAGCAGAGAAATATAAGCATTATGAGTTACCTCAAACAGTAACAGATGTATGTATAATTGTCCATACCAATCTAAGTTATTCCCTAGGGGATCTAAAAAATATAGTTTAAGAGAAGGACGGGATATCAGGATCCGACTAGGGTTAGCGTAACCCAAAATGATGGATGGATTATTTGCGTTAGTTGACATTTCTGAAGAATACTGCAAATGTTCTAATAGATCTCCTTGTGAGACATCCAGATGGGGTGCACTCTAGAATGGTATAACTAGATATGAATACTATAATGTTCAAGAAAAGAAGAAGATGATGACAGTATTATAGAGTCTATAGTCAAGGGAAAGAAAAGGTGAGAGGTGACAGGCCTTGAGGCAACAAAAGAGTATAGTCCATAAAGTCATATCCTCATTTTGAGAAATAAGTTCATGACTCTAACGAGATTACCAGGAGGAAAAGTTAGACCCCTGAGTAATAAAAATCAATATGGGCTGGTGAACAAGATAAACTAAACATGAATTAGGGACAAAATGATTTGATAATGGTCGACATTATGAGAATTTCAGATTTTGTTCCAGTAAGGACTCGTAAATTTTTGAACCAAAGACTCAGGATTTCGTTCCTTTAAGGACCTGTTATGCGGTCGCATAACCCGTAAAAAATTTTTCTTGTGAGAAATAAGTTCATGGCTCACAAGCTTGCCTTGGTTCAGACTTTTTGGATTGAACAGTACCCTAAGGACTTTGAGCAAAAAAAATTGCAGAAGAATGCGTTCCTGCGGCCCATTATGCGGCCGCATAATAACTCTGCGGACTGCATAATGGCCGCAGAGTGAAGCAAAGAAATTGACCAATTTTGAGGCCAGTTATGCGACCCAATTATGCGATTGCATAATCGCTTTGCGGGCCGCATGTTGATCGCATATCCACCTTGGACTTTTGCGAAGGGAAGTTCTGCGATCGCATACACAGCCATAAAATTCAAGCCACTGATGCCTATTTATGCGGTCACTTTGCGGACATCATAACCATTATGCGGTCACATATGCGACCGCAGACCTGTGTCGGGGCATCCGTTTTCTTATCTTAAGACCCGACCCTATTCCGATAAAAACACATATCATGCGTCAATTTGAGCCATTTTTCTGATGTTCTAAGAGTGAGAAAGTGAATTCTTAGAGAGGGAGATCAACCTAAACACTAAAGCACATCAAACCTTGCAAAAATCATTGAAGACATTTAAGTGAGGCATCAAATTCTTCATCCTAAGAGGTAAGGCTTCATCACCCCAACTCTTAATTTCAAAACTTAGCCATAATGGGCCATTAGGGGGATGATTCATGGGAATAAGAGTAATTACATTGCATGCATGTGATCGTAAGGTATGTGGGTGAGTGTTAAAACAAAGATAGGAAAGAAGGGGGAATGGGTTGGGGTAACCTTTCAATAAAAAGGGACCATGTAACCTTAATAGACACATAATGCTTGACATAAAGCTCAAGTGAGCTAGGGTTATGATAGCTTTCCTAATTGTGGGTTCAATTGTGCAACATTATTGAATAGATTGAAGGTGCTAAAGGTTCCGAAACTTGTTGTAGGAATTGAGGAAAATTCAATTAAGGTATGTATGGCTAAATCTCTTCTTCTTAGAATCGAACCCCTGGTGTCTGAATATTTGGCATAAGTTCCGAATTGATCATACTAGAATTAATTGCCTTAATGTGTTGGGTTGAAAGATTTATGGTCCATAATTGTTCTAAGTGTTTACCATGTCATCATGCTATTTGAGAACGTGGTTATGATTTTCCAAGCTACTTCCCTTATGTGTGCAATGCCTTATATGATAGTACTTATCGACATGAATGATAATGTTATTTGAATGAATAAAAGGGGAATGACTTAAATTGTAAAACGTGTTCAGTGCCAAGAACTACTTAATGAATGAGGCTAATTGTGCCATGTAATGAAAGATGAGAAAGAAAGGTGAATTTAGTGAACAATTGAAAGAGGTGATGTCTCAAGTGAGGTGGCTTAGCCGATCGAGCCGAGATCGGACACCATGTCGTACACATGGTGATACTTATGCTTAATTTACTGATTATTATTATGGGTGATGTCTCACTTGAGATGTCTTAGCCGGTCGGGCCGAGACGGGGTTCCGTGTAAAAAACACGGTGGCATGTATGGCTATATTTAGAAACAAATGATAGGACATGAACCAACAACTTAAAATAAGGCTTTTAAGAGCGAATTTAACAATGAAGGACATAATATTATTGGGAAACTTCAATTTAGTGTGCATAAGGACTCTAAGAGTCTAAACCAGACAAATTTCCACATATAAAGTTGTGTACACACTCGTTACCTCAAGTACACGTCTTTTACGTAGTTTAAATAGCGTAAACAAACCAATCCCTATGGGGTAGTTCCCTCACACAAAGTTAGGCAAGATACTTATCTCAAAAGCCCTCAATCAATACTCTAAAAAAGCTTTTTCTTTACAATTCACCTCCGCTCGGCTCAAATCTAACCAAAATCAACCTAATAATATCAAATAACGCAAATGAAATCTATTCAAAAAATTAAAACTATGATCTTTGCATGATTCCTCAAAAGTAAACCCCGGGCTCGCCCGGTCAAAACCCTTCTCCAAGGGTAGATTCTGACAACCCATAATCCCACGAGTCTATATATGTGTTTTGTTTCCAAATCCAAGTCCAAATCGACTCTAAAAGCTCAATTTCTCAAAATTTCACTTTGATTCTCACAAATTTGATATTAAATCTCATATAAAATAATGTAAAATAATTGAAAATTGATCAAAATTCAGCTACCCAATGTTTGTAGATGAAAATACCTCTTCAACATTGCCTCTTACGTAGGGGTACAAAGATATGAAAATGACACAAAAATCCTGTCCCTCAGCTTTTATGTCCAGTCGTAGGTGTCGCAAATGCGACATGCGGTTTGCAAATGCAAAGAATGATTTGCAAAAACAATACTCCTGACGATTTTAAAACACACACTAAAATATGTTCGCTAGTCGAATATAGTAATTTGA
This sequence comes from Nicotiana undulata, assembly GCA_005239495.1. NCBI lineage: Eukaryota > Viridiplantae > Streptophyta > Magnoliopsida > Solanales > Solanaceae > Nicotiana > Nicotiana undulata. The sequence continues at coordinate 4,338 of MDKH01104936.1, read as the reverse complement.
AATATCGTATATACAGGGATTGGAGTTAACATAGTTTGTAGCTTAATTTGCTATCCAAGATGATCAACAATTGAGATTTATGTTATTTAAACTCAAATTAATTAAGAGTCTAAACTATCTGGGTCCTAGTTCTTATGGTTTTTGTGTTAGAGATCATGAAGGGAACTTGATTTATGCTAAGGCAAAGGAGATAGGTGAGGCAACTAACATTGTAACTGAAGCAAAGGCTATAGTTGAAGGCTTGATATACTGTGTGGAGAGGCAGCTTCACCCTTTGATCATGGAGACTGATTCTCTGGTGATGATAAAGATTATTGATGATGAATGGGAACACCATGGTGTATAGGGGCAGAAGTAAGAAAGATCAAGGAAATAAAGAGCACTTATAATGTGCTCTTTTAGCATGTGCTAAGGTAAGGCAACAAAGTAGCAGATTTTTTAGCTAACCTTGTGTTCTCTTTTGCAAGCACAATCATATTCCAATCCTTTCAGGAATTGCCATCTGAAGGAAAGACTTTGATCAATATGGAAAAATATCAAATTCCTAACCTTAGAGTTAGGATATCCAAGAGAAAGGAACCTGATTAATGAAGACATCAATCAGTGTAATGCCTGAACCTAATCTCTATTATTTCTGGAAACTGTTGAATGATTTCCCAGTGGTATTAGCATTGTGTCATGCTCATTCTGGGGGTCATTTAGCAAGGAACAAAAAGTTTTGTATAGCTGAGGTTCAGGCACAAGGAAGATTGGTTCAAATGTTAAATAAGAAGGCAGGTCTCCAATCGTGCATGAACAGTAGGTCTGTGCCCTGCACAACCATAAGCTTCACCTTACTGAGCAATGATTTTTGTTGTTGGATTCAGCGGGAGTCTGTCATGGTTCAATCTTACATCTTAATAGCTCAATTTCACAGGTTAGTAACAGTTCTACACGAGGTTGAGATTGCAGTTTGGACTTTGGTTGATAAAGGATCACTGCCTCCCAGCGTTGTGAGGCATCATATTTTGTGTTTGTGCTATCATTCTTCAGTGGTATTAGTGTGTTTACACACTCATTCTGAAGGTGTTAATACAATACATAACTTGAGAAGGGAGCATCTGTCAAGACCCAGAATCCCAATCCGAGTCGTGATGGCGCCCAACGACGGGGTTAGGCAAGCCAACAATAATTACACCAAGTGATACCTTTCTCATCTAGTTAAAAAATCAAAGATTCCCAATTTATAACGACAAACATGATACTAGCCTTGAGCGGAAGTGAAATCCTAGTCGATACAAGCCGAAATAAAATGCACACATAGATATACATCCCAAAATCCCAAAATATAAATATACACTACGCGTGTGTGCCAGGAACTTGTGTCATGAGTGTCATGGGCAACTACTGAATATACAATGACTACAATATATACAGAGTCTCTATCTGAATGAAGTGAGCGGAGAAATATAACAAAAGAGCTCCAGGGTGCAGCTAGGAAGTCGCCGAGAAAGCAGCTCACCGAGAAGTATGACCACGCTATCAATATCCAGCACCGGCCTGATAGTCAGACGTGCCAGCCTCCGGACCTGTACAGTCAAGTACAGAAAAGAAAAGAAAGTGCAGCATGAGAACATATTAAATAAATATGTACTCAGTGAGTATCCCGCCTAAACTCGAAGAAGTAGTGACGAGAGTTCGACTCAATACTCACTAAGGTCCAGCAGTAATAACATGTGATAAAAATAGTATGAAATACAGTAGGCATGTCAGGGAAATAAGCAACAAGTACATATACTAAAAGTGGAGAAATCCAAACAGCCACTGAACTTAAACAATAAAGCACTTTCAAGAGTAAGACAACCTAATGAAACAAAAATCACAAATTTTTAGATCCTCCATGGCGTACAGCCCGATCCCTTATATTTCACAGTTTCATTTCAAATCCGCCGTGGCGTACAGCCCACTCCCATATATTTCATAATTTCATTTCAAATCCGCCGTGGCGTACGACCCGCTCCCTTATATTTCATAATTTCATTTAAATCTGTTGTGGCGTACGGTCCGCTCCCTTAATTTCATAATTTCAATTCAAATCCGCTGTGGCGTATGACCCGCTCCCACATATTTCACAATTTCTTTTCAATTCCGCCCTGGCGTACGGCCCGCTCCCATATATTTCAAAATTTCATTTAAATAAAGCCTCAAAAGAATAATGCGATGCAAAACATAATTTCATAGTACTGGTGGCATTACAATAAATCATATGAAGCATTACCAAGAAAACATTAAGGCATTACAGGAAAAACATACAAGGCATGATGTGGGCCTAACTACCCGGACGCAACAATAATAGCCGCTTTGTACGGTCTCTCGTCACTTGGTGCGTACGTAGCCCCCAAACAAGTTAAACATAGCATATACATCACCTATGGGGACAATTCCCTCTAACAAGGTTAGAAAGGAGACTCACCTCGTGTCGAATCTATCCCTCGGACCACAATTGCGACCGAAACTCTGAACTCTATACCCGAGGACTCGCAACTAGTCAAAAGGTATACAACAACATCAATGAATGTACAATGTGATAACTTATCCTAGTTATTCAATAAAATCGCTATTCTTGAAGAATTCCCAATTTCCAACCCCGGCCTCTCATGGTCAAATTCCGAAAATTCTCGAAGGGATCACTCACCTATAGCCTAAGGATAATTAAGGTGTGATTTCTACTTGATTTCATGGCCTAAAATAGAAAATTACAAAATCCTCAAGAACCCTATAATTACTACCTAATTCTATGATTTTAGATAATTTAGTAGTGAATTTAACTAGGGATTAGTGTTTGAAACTAGTAAAACTATGGAATTTACTTACCTCAATAACAGTGGTGGAAGATCCCTTGAAAAGCTCTCTAAAATCTTGAAGAGGAAGATGAAAATGGAGGATCAAGGCTAAGTCCCGTATTTTATAACACTGCCCAGTGATTCCTTCACTGCGATCGCGAAGGCCAACTGGCCAGACCTCTGTGACCGCGGCAGAGGTCCTGAGATCGCGAAGACTTCTCGGCTACGCGCCCGGGCTGCGCACGCACATCGGGGTGTGATTAATGGAGGCTTTCGGGCCTCAGAACACAGTCCAAATTAGATGCACATAAGATTACCCCTTTTTGGGTCATCACAATCTCCCTCTCTAAAACAAACGTTCGTCCTCGAATGGACGTAGAATCGTACCTGAAGTGCCGAATAGATGTGGATACCTGCTCCGCATGTCCTCCACAGACTCCCAAGTCGCCTCACCGACTGTTTTTCCCCTCCACTGGACCTTTACGGCAGAAACTCTCTTTGACCTCAACTGGCGGTCCTGCCTGTCAATAATAGCGATTGGCTCCTCCTCGAAGCCCAACTTCTCATCTAACTGAATAGTGCTGAAATCAATCACGTGAGAGAAATCGACATGATATCTCCGGAGCATGGATACATGAAATACCGGATGAACTCTTGATAAGGCAGGAGGTAGAGCGAGCTCATAAGCAACCTCCCCGACTCGCCTCAACACCTCGAAAGGGCCTATAAACCTGGGGCTCAGCTTGCCCTTCTTCCCGAATCTCATAACGCCCTTCATCGGCGAAATCTTCAACATAACCTTATCTCCCTCCATAAATGCTACATCACGCGCCCTCTGATCCGCGTAACTCTTCTGTCTGGACTGAGTTGTACGGAGCCTTTCCTGAATAATCTTTACCTTTTCCAAGGCATTTCTCACCAGATCTGTACCATATAGCTTGACCTCGCCAGGCTCAAACCACCCAATCGGAGAACGACACCGCCGACCATATAAAGCCTCGAATGGAGCCATCTCGATGCTGGACTAATAACTGTTATTTTATGCAAACTCTGCCGAAGGCAAGAACTGGTCCCATTGACCGCCAAAATCAATCACACAAGCCCTGATCATATCCTCCAAAATCTGAACTGTACACTCCGACTGACCATCAGTCTGAAGGTGAAATGCTGAGCTGAGATCTATCTGAGTGCCCATGTCACGGTGCAATGCTCTCCAAAAGTGCGAGGTGAACTGAGGACCTCGATCTGATATAATGGACACCGGCACACCGTGCAACAGGACTATCTCCCGAACATAAATCTGAGCCAGCCTCTCCGTAGAATAAGTAGTAGCCACAGGAATGAAATGCGCCGATTTGGTCAACCTATCCACAATGACCCAAACCGCGTCAACCTTCCGCAAAGTTCGAGGCAACCCAACAACAAAGTCTATGGTGATGCGCTCCCACTTCACCTCAGGAATGAGCATCTGCTGAAACAAGCCTCCTGGCCTCTGGTGCTCGTACTTGACCTGCTG
>ML275056.1:103145-140509 GCA_005239495.1 Nicotiana undulata | reverse complement strand
GGAAATTGGCCTTAAAGTGCCTCACACAGTAATGGTGGTATGCATAAGGTTCTTGCCATGCAGACAAGTTATCCACAGAACTTAAGATAGCACCATGCCGAGCGGATATTAGAAAAATACCGGAATGCTGTTTGACAACGTGCTCTTTTAGGTGGTTCAAAAATAGCGCCCACGTCTCTGTGCTTTCATTGGCACAAACAGCAAAAGCTAGAGGAAATATTTGTCCATTAGCATCTACTGCCACGACTATCAATAGCTTGATATCGTACTTTCCATAGATATGAGTTCCGTCTATGGATATTACGGGCCGACAATGGAAAAAACCATCAATTGCTGGTTTAAATGCCCAGAACACGTAATTGAATATGTATTCTGGTGTTCCCAAACTCCGCTCAAGCTTCCATTCAACAACCGTCCCGGGGTTAAAGTGCTGCAGTGCGGCCATGTACTTTGGCAGAGATGCAAATGACTTATCCCAGTTACCGTAGACAATTTCAAATGCTCGTTTGCGCCCGAGAAATGCCTTTCTTTTCGTAATGGTATGGCCATATTCCTGGTGGACTGATGTAATGCACTCTTTGATTTTATACCTTATGGACGCTTCGAGGTGCGGAATAAGTACAAGAGAAATCAAGTCAATATCCAAGTTGAAGTGATTCCCGTTGAATGTGTCCATTTCGCATGTGTGGGTGGGAATGTATTTACCCACTTTCCACAGACCCGTCTTCTTCTTGGTCGCACGCAACATCCAATTACATGGCCAAAACCACCTGCGGCAAGTAGCCTTGTATACCAACGGACTTGAGTCTTTAACCATCATCTCACGACACTCTTTTACGTTGTACATTTTACAAGCCATGCTTACACGCGCTTTATCAGGAAAAAGCATGCCCTTTGCAAGCACCGTCGGTCTAGATTCATCCCACATTGCTGTCCGGATTTAATCAAAATCCCTTGTGAGAGCTTCCACATCCGTCACGCTTGGCAAGTTATCAATGTAAGGAATCTCCCTTGAATGAAACGGCACTTCAGACTCGTACACTCTTCTTCTAGGGGAGGTTGAGCATACTCTCTCTTCAAATCAGGTCCTTCCTCCCCATCCTCCTCATCACCCTCCTCACGAGGAAAGGGTGTCTCGTCTCCGGATTCATCGGCATTGTTGTCGTAATCACTGTTCTCTTCCTCACTCTCTGCATCTGCCAGATCCCAATTTAATACGTCGTTTTCGGACAATTGAGTGAGTACGGGTGGTTCAACTTGCTCGTTTTCAGTGCACAACCAACAAAAATATAAGCTACTGAAATTAATAAATACTTTCCAAATAGCTATATCACTTCACTTACAAGTCGTAATGTGATGAAATTCCACGATAGACGTTATCAATTAGGTGATGACTCCCGGATGGACCACTTGTAAAATTCATATCCGGCCGATACCCCATGTTAAATATATGAGCGTTAAAACAAATTCAATACACCAAAAATATACATAATTAACACAAATGAAAATTGAAGTTTACCACTCGTCTTGTAAATTATGGAAAGCAAGAGAGAAATTATTTTCTCGCTGCTCATTCGTCGGCGGTGACAAGTTTAAATCAAGGAAAACTCTTTCATCCGGAACCTGTCCGGCAAAAACTGCTCCAGAATAACCACCCGATGACTGGGGGTTATCCCTACTATGCGCAACCTCATTTTTGGGAACGTCTTGACCTTGACGTACATCTCCAACATTGTGATTAGAAGAAATTCCCGGCATTCATCCAGAGTCCTCAGAAAATCCCTCAAAGCTTCGTCATCGTCTATGTTAAACTCCGAGTAAAAGTNTTAAACTCCGAGTAAAAAGCAACCCCTTGCGGAGTTACGGACTACGGATATCTTCCGGTTACTTTAAGTATCACGGAACGTTTCCTCACACTCATTTTTTGCATAACAACGATATCAATTTATCGTACTCCATTGTAAGTGGCAATTTAACATGACACTGTGCAGGTAAACTATACCCCACAAAGTTATTCTCCATCACAACCCCCCCCCCCCAATATAATGAAACTCTTATTCTACGCTCTTCAGACATAATGAAAAAATGCTAGAGAATTTAACAACAAGAAACGTTTGAACAAGACTTTAAAAAAAAATTGAATGATTTTTCCTACAATCCTAACCTCTTTATATAGGAAATGGCTAGCCGGGGATTATTTTTTTTATTTATGTATAGCGCCCAAATTCTATGCACTATACACATCCAGAAATTATTGGTGGGCTCAAACAAGGGGTATAGTGTCCAGTTTTTGGGCGCTTTACCTGTTGTGTCAGGTTTTTCAGGTATAGCGCCCAAAAACCGGACGCTATACATTAAAAAAAAAAATGTATAGCGTCCAGTTTTTCGGCGCTATACATTAAATTTTATTTTTTTAATGTATAGCGCCCAAAACTGGACGCTATACATTAACGGAATAGTTACCGTTAATGTATAGCGCCCAGTTTTTGGGCGTTATATATAGTTTGGTACTCTCTATTTTTTACACATATTAATGTTCTACTTGTCAAAAAGAACCACATTTTGGTTCCGGACTCTTTACAAGAGACGACCAACGTAGGTAATAAAACAACAATTAGACTAAAAATGGTGATGTAAAAGATATCTATGGGTTTGAATGACAGTCTTATAAACTTTAGGGGTCTATGTGAAGACTCTGAATATAATAACATCGGACATGACTATTGAGAAGAAATATCATATATCCTAAAGATATCACTTCACTTCAAATTTTGACCACAAGTGACAAGATATACTTATTTGAAGCTCTAGCACTATCCATCCACAGATTATCTGCAGAACAGTTTTTAAAAATGGCAGCTAAAATGGCTGTATCTTCTGCACTTTGCATGAACTTTGCAGTTGTATCAAGGGAACCTTTCTCACCTTCTCCACAACCCCTCAGTTTAAACTCATGGAAAAGAAGGGGAAGCCATTTCAGAGTTTCTGCAAAATTAGGTTTGGTTCAACTGTTTAAGTTCACCAAGTCAATATATACTCAGTTTATTATGATATTACTGTTTTTCCATATGAGAAGATGCTTTTGGTGATTCTTGATAGGGGGAGGAGAAGGTGATGTCAAGAAAGACAAGAAGAAATTCATCACTAAAGAACAAGAACCTGAACAGTAAGTTTTCCATATAGTGATTGATTTCTGTCTTGTTTTTATTATCAGTTTTTTTGCTTTTCTTGATTTTGATTATTTTGTCAAGAACACATAGGATATTTGACAAGAAGATTGAGTTTTTCTGAATTACTTTAGTTTATTGAAAACAAATAAGTGAAAAGGGATTGCCTGGTTTTAGGTATTGGCAGACAGCAGGAGAAAGAGCAGGGGAGAACCCTATGATGACACCTCTTCCCTATATAATCATATTTGGTATGTCAACACCATTTGTGATCTTAGCTATTGCTTTTGCAAATGGTTGGATTAAGGTTCCAATAAGATGATTAAAGACTGATCCACAGAGAGTTGCAAGAAGGACTTTTGGATGTCTCATTCTATTTATTCTGCACTGACCTTTTTCTTCAGTTGAGTTTACAATGTATAAGAGTAACCCCAGTTCTATACACAATTTTTTATTTTATAATTTGCTGTATCATAGGCAGATATCGAATTTCAAGTTGGTTGGTGCAGAGTATTGTTGCATTTGTTATTCTGTTCTGGTACCGTCCGTAGTGTGCATCCTCCATTCTGATAATTGGAAGGAGCAAAAGCCTAAATACAGTTCTCTTGTCAAATGTTCTTGTGTGAAAGTATTTGAATATTCAACCAAAAGCATTAAAGCAATGGGTGGAGTAACTCAAAGAATTTATAATGTTTACCTCGAAAAATACAAGTAACAATTAAATTTGATTTGTGGTTTTAAGGATACGTGATCTATTCCAATACTAATGAATAAACAAGTAATATTAAGTATAGATAAGAAGAATTGATGAACCAAACCAGTGTTGCTAGAGCGATAGGGAACTCGAGCTTGATATTCTCGGAGACCTCGAGGTGGGTTAAGGATAATAAATCAAGAACAATAAAGTAAGAGCTATAAAGCTGAAGAACATTTCTGAAGCACAATAAACGAGAAAAACAAGATAGAAAATCTACTGCTATTGATATTAGCTCAGGGACATATTCTTTTGTCAGTAGTGAATGAGATGATGTTTACAAATGATTGTAGCCCCCTTTATATAGGAGGGAAAAATCCTAATATGGTACATTTCTATTTATGATAAAGTATTCTATTGGTACAGCTGTATAACAACCTAGTATGGATTCGTACTAATTCGTACAAATCATATCAATATTTACGCCTATATCTTTGTGCCTTTGACAAATTCTGACTCTTTCTTGAGTATCATCGAAATGGTACTATCTCGAGGTAGACTGTGCCAGGCCTTCGATTTGTTCCCCCGAGGTATGCATTTTACAGCCTGCCTCGACCCCCACTTTAGGTTGTTCGAACTCGATCATGTGGTAACAGTTAGGACTCTAAAATCAAGCTTCTCGATTTCGACCGTATACAGATAGTCCCGCGTTTCTTAGAATAAAACGACAAGAAACGATTTGAATTCTTGAATTTTCGAAGTCCTCGATGGTGACATCATTCCTATGAAGCAAGCATTGAAGTGACCGAAGCATCCCGTCGGTTCTCTTCCCCAAAATCATTAAATGCACGTCAGAGCCGGTCGTCCATCAGTGTCAATGAACGGTCGCCGACTTTCTCTATATATACTCATTTGTACTTCTCATTGAGAACTTCCGCTTTGCAACGCCTCTTTTCCTCTCTAAGTTCCCTTTTCGCCACCAGCTCCTCCATCGTATAAACTTAGAAAGCTTCACTTATTTTTTCCTTCTTCTTCTAAAAACCGATGGAAAAAACTTCCAAGTCAATTCCTCAGAAAGAAGGAACCACCTCTTCTACTTCTCGTCTGGCCGGTGGCAGACCGCCGGTGCTCCATAAGATTGTACCGAACAATTGCTCTTTAAGAAAGGAGTTTACAGTCGAGAATCCTCCCGACATCCCTGGCCATCGTGAGCATGCCTCGAGATACATAAGCTTGATTGCGAAAAAACACCTCGATGATGTGAGAAGAGGGTGTGGTTGGGAAGAGAAAGTCGTGCTGCAAATACCTTCCTGCGATGAGGATCTTACAACCTACGTAGAGGGGTTCCTAAGTGTGTACACTTACCCCTTTACGTTGGGTCTCCTCGATCCACTCGTGCTAGAATTCTGCCGAAGATATCGTGTCACCCTGGTCCAGATTCATCCATCCTTTTGGCGGATTGTAATGACGATGAGGTTCTTTGTTGAAAAGGTGGGGCTCGAGTTCATCCTCAGCCACCTCATCCTCTTATACCGACCTCAACTTTTTCGAGGTTTGATCAAACTTCAACGCCAAATGATCAAGTCCTACTTTGCTAGCAACGATGAAGACAAGGATCGAGGTGGATGAGCCGATTCATCCGGGTGAGGACCGTTGATGTTATTCCCAAGGAGTTCCTACCCGTTCCCCGAAAAATGGAACTTCGAACGTGAGTGGAATTCTTTGCTTTAGTGTTTTTCCATAATTTTTACTAAGCTTCGAAAAATATTCCTTTCCCTTTTCTGCAGTGGTCCCGTGGATGCCCAATGCGGTCCTCGACCTCGAGGACTAGGTTCGTAAACTAGACGCTACTTCATCATATGATAAACGCAAGTGGCGGGACTTGTCGAAGGGCAAGTGGGAAGCAAAACATCACGGTTTTTGTTTCAATATTTCTTTCCTTATTAAGAATGCCTCTCTCCCTATAACTTAATTCTTCTGTGGCAGGCATTGGCGAGTTATTAGAGATGAGGCCGCCCCCCCTCGTAGAGGATGCTGAACCCTTCGGCTTCGAAGCCAAAAAAGGATAACTAAAGGAAGAGGTCCTCGAAGGGCGAGGCTATCCAGAACAAAGCGGAGCTAGCTCGGAGGCGTAAGAAGAGCGTCCTCATCAATGTGAAGATTGACTCAGTCCACCAGTTTGTGGATGGTGAAGACGACAAGGTGGAGAGTTCGACCTTAGTGGCTCGAACAAAAAAATCTACTAAAGTTGTCAAGCCCGTTGAGGCCGGAGCCCCTAGCCACAAAGAAGGGGATTTGAAAGAAATGAGGGACGAAGGCCCTGCATCGCCTGATGTGGTGACTGCTTCCCAAAATTCTGGAAATACTCCAAAATGATCAAGCTTCGAAGCTCCTCTACCTGAACAAAGCGCCTCGGGTGATCTCCCTGAGGCCGTGACAGCAGGTCATTCCCCGTCGCTTCCGGCCTACTCCGAGAATGCTATTAGGGATGCTCAGAACCTGAAGACGCATGAGTTAGGCGGATTCCCGAGTGAAGACTACCCCTTCCAGAGTTGCTTTGCCGGGGTCGATGAAGCTGACCTAACGGATGCAAACTCAATCTTCGAAGAGGCCCAATGCCTTTGCTCGATTGTAAGTTTTTAGCGGTGCTGCAATGCTGCAATTTCTTCGATATTTTGTTTTCTTCTTTTATTTAACCGATCATTCCTTTCTTTTTTGTAGGACTTCAATAAATTTAAGGCCGATCTGATTCATTGTGAAGCCGAGTTGCATAAATCCTTGAACAAAGAGAAACCCCTTAAGCTTCTCTGCAACAAAAAGGAGGAAGAGTTGAAGCATTTTTGGTCGGAGTTGACCAAAGCTCGTGAATACGAGGGTGAGCTGGAGAAGAAGGTAACCTCTGTCCTGAAAGAATACGGGCTTCCTCTCTCGTATTCGGGGGATAACACTTCAATGTCTCAGCTACAGCAAAAGGTGGAAATGCTGGAGCGCCTTCGTGGTGAGGTCGACTAAGTCAAATCCGAGTGTAATAGATGGAAAGAAAAGATGGACGCCCTGGCTACGACGAAAGAAGATGAACTGGAGAAGGTGTCTGCCCTCGAGATCCAACTTCGGAATTCCCAAGAGAGCAGTTCGGTCAAGGTTGGCAGAATAATTGAGCTCGAGGTTGGTCTTGCAAAGGTCGAGGCCAAAATTGTGAAAGTACGGGTCGAAGCTAATGAGGTACAAATCAAGGACGACAAGACGGTATCCATATATTTGAAGGATGCTACCGATGCCCAGATGGAGTTGAGAGGGGCTGTCGATCGGGAAAAACGGAGCAATGACTACGCCGGGTGCCAATCCCTGAGGGAAACTCTCGAAGAGGTTCATGCCAAGGGCTTTGATCTGTACGAAGAGATAAAGCAAGCTAAGGCAGATGAGGTTGACGCCAAATTTTTCCTTACCTCCGATGATGATGAAGATGTTGAAGATGGCCAGGGCAATTCCGGAGATGAAGAGGAGGAGATTGAAGAAGAGTCTACTCCCGGAAAAGAGGCTGGCCCTGATGGGGCAACAGGACCAAGGGAGGCTATTGGCCCGGGTGGAAATTCCTCCTGGAGTAGAAAAAAAATGTATTTCTCTAATCTTCTTTTGTTTAGTAGAACTTCTTTGTAATACCATCTGTATATGTGAAAAAGAGAGGAGTTTCCTTGATTTCTTAGCCTTCAATTTTCTTCAAAGTGTTTTGCTCGATTTTTTATGCTATAACTTTTGATAATTGAATGAGCATCGGCTCAAATTCGGGGTAAGGTAGAGCCTTAGGTTTACTGGCAGAATACCTCCTAGGGTTTTATTCTCGGGCTAAGCTTTAAGACAGTTTTGATGCTAGCTCGAGGTGATGGGACTTTTAGGTCCGAGCTAAGTGAGAGTAAGGCCTCAAGCTCTGTGCGCTTAGACCTTTATGCTCTTAATTATTGGCCCTTAGGTTCTTTTAGGTCGGCCTTTAGGCTCTTTAGGTCGGCCCTTAGGCTCTTTAGGTAGTCCCTTAGGCTCTTTTAGGTTGGCTCTTAGGCTCTTTTGGTAGGGCCGATTCGGCCTCTAAAGTGGCTATAATATTTACCTCATTCCGGCTAAAAGACTTGGTAAAAACTTTGGTATGCCTTAGCATGTGTTTTTTGTATTCATACTCGATGGATTTTCGAAGGTTCGATCGATTGGAACCTCATTTGTAATTCGTTGTGTAACGATAATCGACTAGCTCTTGAGGTGTTTTCGGAGGCTGATGTTATCGAAGCCTCTGATTTATACGAGGGATGGTTTTATCGAAGCCCCTTATATTTTTCTTTGCGGAGGGTAGCCTGATTTAACCGGGTTTTCGAAGTATTTGAAGGCCATTAGTTTTATGGCAGAAGTCGGACGTCTCCGAGCCGCATTATTTCGGTCGTAGCCTTTTCATATGACCGTAATCTTTTATATGGTCGTAGCCTTTAGTGTGACCGTAGCCTTTAGTCCCCGAGTACGATGTCCTTGGCCTTAATATCGAGGGGATGCCTCTTTGAGGTCTTATGGGTTAGAGTATACCTCTTTGAGGTCTTATAAGTTAGAGTATGCCTCTTTGAGGTCTTATAAGTTCAAGTATTTGATGACTCGATATGGTGACTGTCGATGTCAGTCCCCGAGTATTCGAGATGCGTCCGGGTTCTGGCCCTCGAGCCGTTTTATATAGAATTATAAATATGGAAATAGTAGACTTCTTTGAGACACAAAGTGTTTTGATATAATAAGAATGCTTCTTCGAATAATACGTACATGTTTTGTCTTCAGGGGCTCGACTATTCTACATGGACACAGTTCATTTGACCGTTTAGCCCATTACAACATTCTCCTATCGAGGCCCTCTTTGGCATGAATTATTTTCTTCGAGAATGCAACCTCCGAGGGTGATTCCCCAAAGTATTTGAGGTTGATTGAAAAAAAGCCTTGAATACTTGTTGGATTTTCCTAAGGTAGCATATAAGTGTTGACTCGTTAAAAACCTTGCCGGTAAAACCCATTTGGGGTAAAACCCGATCTAAGGGAAAAAGAGTGCAACGCATTCTTTAAAACTCAAGGTCTTCGAGCTGAAGGGTACTTCGACGTCTCCAATCGAATACCTGTGAGGAGTTAGTCTTAAGTATTAAAAAAAATAGGAGAAGGTCATACCTCAGCAATAATAGAGTTTGAGAAATGATATATTCCAATTGTTTGGTAGTTGCTCGCCTTCCATTGTGCTAAGTTTATAGGATCCTTTCCCTACAACTCGATCAATCTTTATAGTCTACACATATTCTAAGTTTGTTTCCCCTTTTAGGGACTACCACTACATTATCTAGCCATTTGGGATATTTTACTTCCCTAATGAATCCTAACTTAAGAAGTTTGGTTACCTCGTCTTTGATGAATGCGTGTTTTACCTCGGACTGAGGCCTCCTCTTTATCTTCACCGGTTTAAATTTGGGATCAACAATTAGTCTATAGGTGGTTATCTCCGGTGGGATCCATGTCATATCTAAGTGGGACCAAGAAAAGCAATCAATATTATCGATAAGGAATTGAATGAATTTTTTCCTGAGTTCGGGGGTTAATCCCGTCCCCAGGTATACGTTTCGTTCCAGCAGGTACTCGATCAATATCACCTGCTCAAGCTCCTCAACCGTGGACTTCGTCGCATCGGACTCCTCGGGGACGATGAAAGCTCGAGGAGTAAGGAAATGTTCTTCTTCGTCCTCGACCACCTGTTCCTTGATCACCTGTTCCTCGGGCTCAACCGAGGATATATGCTGTGATTGCTATTTGGCTACCCGTTTGTTATTGATGCTCGACTTTTCCAACGTGGATGGAGTCGATATTGGTGCCAAGTCTTAGCTTCATGCTTCTCCCCATATACCGTTTTCACGCCATCTTTTGCTGGGAACTTCATCATTTGATGAAGGGTTGATGGCACTGCCCTCATGCTATGGATCCACGACCTTCCCAGCAAAGCATTATACCTCATGTCACCTTCTATGACATGAAATGTTTTGTCCTGTATGGTTCCGGCCACGTTGACTGGGAGGATGATTTCCCCCTTCGTTGTTTCACTTGCCATGTTGAAGCCATTCAAGACTCGAGATGCCGGTATGATTTGGTCAAGCAGCCCGAGCTGCTCCACGACCCTTGATCTGATTATATTTACTGAGCTACCAGGATCCACGAGAACACGTTTAACTTGAACTTTATTTAAAAGAATAGATATTACCAGTGCATCGCTGTGAGGTTGAGATAAGCCCTCGGTATCTTCCTCGCTGAATGTGAGAGTATCCTCGGGCATGTGGTCCCAAGTCCGCATTTCCCTTGTGATTGATACTTTGGTACGTTTGAATATGGGTCCATGTGGAACGTCAACTCCGCTGATGATCATGTGAATAACATGCTGAGGTTTTTCTGGTTCATTCTTCCTGTTTACGTCCCTTTCTCGGAAATGGTTCTTGGCCCGGTGATTGAGAAATCCCGAAGATGCCCCTCGTTGAACAATCAGGGTACCTCCTATCTAAGTTGCCTACAATTCTTGGTCCTGTGCCGATGAGTTCCGTGATACTTGCATATTAATTTGGGGTTCCTCTGAAAAGGATCAGTCTGTATGGGCTTAGACCATCTTGTATCTCTAATTTTTCAAATGGTTGAGACGATACCTGAGGCATAGACGCTAAAGTTGTATTCTGATAATCGAGGTGCCTACATCGGTCCCGACAACCTATCGAACCCGGTCTTACTCATGAGTCACCGGGAATTCTGACCTCGGTCTGGTCTTCGATCATTTCGAGGTATGTTGTGCCTCGAAGTGTTCCTTTGGTCTTCGATGTATGGCTGATATCTTTCCTTGTTCGACCTTGGCTCCCTGCCTGCATCTCTTAACTCTTTTTCTATCAATCTACTTGGATAAACCGAGCTCGAGAGGGCTCCCAACTGGTCATCTTTGACCCTAATTTTTGACTGGCATCTGTTATGTACTTCCTCCCAAGTCACGGCAGGATACTCAATCAAGTTCTGCTTCAGTTTCCTCTAAGCTATCGAACTTCATTCATTTATCCCTTTAGTGAAAGCTTGTACAGCCCAGACATCGGAGTCTGGTGGTAACTCCATTCGTTCCAACTGGAACTGGGATACAAATTCCCTTAATATCACGTTCTGCCTTTGGTTGATTATAAATACATCTGACTTCCTTGTTGCAAGCTTTATGGCATCGGCATGTGCCTTTACAAACAAATCTGCCAACATAGCAAACGAATCGATAGAGTTCAGGGGCAGGTTATGGTACCAAATCATGGCCCCTTTAGACAAAGTTTCCCCGAACTGTTTTAGCAGAAACAGACTCGATCTCATCGTCTTCCAAATCATTTCCTTTTATATCACAAGTATATGTGGTGATGTGCTCGTTTGGATCGATGGTCCCGTTGTACTTGGGAATGTCTGGCATCCGAAACTTCTTCGGAATGGGCTTCGGGGTAGCAGTCGGGGGGAAAGATTTTTGTACAAACTTCTTTGAATCCACTCCTTTCAAAGCCGGAGGTGCTCCAAGTATTTGGTCAACCCTCGAGTTGTATGTTTCCACCTTCTTATCGTTGTCCTAAATCCTTTTTTCTCCTGACTGGATACTCTTTGTGAGTTCTTCGAGCATTCTCATGATGGTGGGATCATCTCCCGACCCATTGTTTCTTGATCTCTCCGGGGTTGGCTTAACACGATGAGCGGCTCCTGGTCCTGCTACGCTCGGAGTCTTTTGCTGACTTTGCAACTGAGCGACAGCAACTTGTTGTGTTTGCAACATTTAAAAAATTACTTGCAGACTGACTTCTCTTTTTCCTCGATCCTGTGTCCTTTGGGCATCGGGATGGTCCCCTCCACGTACACTTCCTTCAACATCAGTGCCCAAGTCAACTTTCAAAGCAATATGTGAACCAACGTTGACTGGGTTAGGAGTTGGTGCTACCCCAGGGGTAAGCGGTGGCACACCGGTCCTTGAAGCTTTTGCATTATTTTCTCCACGGAATCCGAGGCTGTCGTTTCCATGCACTGGTGTGTTTGCTCAGTTCGACATGTTTTAGCCTGAAATCAAAGAATCTTTGACAAGAAAAGTGTGAAGAATAAGATGTGTTATCAAAAAACTAGCGTTGAAATAATCACTATTATCTTTTGCCCCACGGTGGGCGCCAAACTGTTTACCTCGAATAATACGAGTAACAATTAAATTTGATTTGTGATTTTAAAGACACGTGATCTTTTCCAATACTAATGAATAAACAAGTAATATTAAGTATAGATAAGAAGAATTGATGAACCAAACCAGTGTTGCTAGAGCGATAGGGACCTCGAGCTCGATATTCTCGGAGGCCTCGAGGTGGGTTAAGGATAATAAATCAAGAACAATAAAATAAGAGCTATAAAGTTGAAGAACAATTCTGAAGCACAATAAACGAGAAAAGCAAGATAGAATATTCTTTTGCCAGTAGTGAATGAGATGATGTTTACAAATGATTGGGGTGCCCTTTATATAGAAGGGGAAAATCCTAATACGGTACATTTCTATTTATGGTAAAGGATTCTATTGGTACAGCTGTATAACAAACTAGTGCGGATTCTTACTAATTTTTACAAATCTTATCAATATTTACGCCTAGATCTTTATGTCTTTGAGAAATTCCCGCTCTTTCTTGAGTATCATCAAAATGGTACTATCTTGAGGTAGACTGTGCCAGGCCTTCGATTTGTTCCCCCGAGGTATGCATTTTACAGCCAGCCTCGACCCGCACATTAGGTTGTTTGAACTCGATCCTGTGGTAACAGTTAGTACTCCAAAATCAGGCTTCCCGGTTTCAACCGTATACAAAGTATGAGAACAGACTATGGTTGTCTTTGATCATGTGAGAATATTTGAGCATCCAATGGAAAACCTAAGTCAATAACTGGATTAGGCTAATATTTTTATAAACTTCATCTCTTGATGCATTTCTGCAGGAAGACTTACATCCTCATGAAAAGGGGGGAAAAGGGAAAACAGATGATAAAAAAAATGATAAATTTTTTGGTTGATACATATCCAGTAAGTTTCCCTTCAGCTCTCTCTAAGAATGCAACCATAAACAAATAAGTAGATTGAAATCTGCAACTCCAAATATTTCAAATTTCATGCCATGCAGAAACGGGAAATTAGATTCTTTCTGAGACTCTTGCTAGATCACTCTCTAAAACATAGGGCTGCATGGACAAAAAAGGCATGGGAGCAGAGCTTCATGAGTGCATAAACGTTTTGATTCGGATATATAACAACTATTACGCCTTAATCTTAAGGAAGTTGGGTCCGTTTATATGAATCCTCGTTAATCCATGTCGCTATATTTAAGCTCATGTCAGTTCAATGCTATTTATTTCAAAAATATACAAAGAGAAAATTGGTCAGCATGTGGTCTACCTTTCATTGCGACAGTTAACATTTAGTTTTGTCAAGGGCAGACCCTCATGTCAGTAGGTTTGGACACAACACTACCTTCATGAGAATATATTACATGTAGTTGAAGTTTTTTCTTGAATCCTATTTTTATACTACATCCATTTGTACAAATGAATAAAGGTTGCAGAGGTATTATGCAACTATTGACTAAACATATTGGATTTTCCACTTGTTCACCCTAAAAAATGGGTAACAATTAAATTTATAAATAGTTTTAAGGATACACGGAATAATTCAATACGAATGATGAATTACGTTAGATTAACAAACAAATGACGTAATAAATTGTCAAACCAATCAAAGGAAGTGATCCCGGACTCAGTAACAATTTTAATGGAATGTGTGTCTTCGATCCTGGGCTAGCATTAAGGATAAACTAATGAACAAAAATGAGGACTATGAATAACAGAGAAAAATAAGAGTATATTGCCTTGATATGCGTGTTGCAATGTCCATAATGAATAATCAGACCCCTCTATAAATAGTAGGGGAGTTTACCCTGAGTATAATTCCATAAAAGGTAATAATCTTTTGTTTTACTAATCATCGATTTTCTACCGATATGTGCTGAGATTCACGCCGTGACATCCGGCTGGCCACGGATATCGCAGCCCTTTGTTGGTCGCGTTCGATTATCTAGTAATGCTCTCCGTTTTTGTGATTCAAATTAAACATGAGGGTCATAGCCCCGATGCTTCCGAGGGCAGGCATTTTTCCCGGACCCCGACTCGAGGGCTCCTTGCCTCGATTTTGATTCCTTGCAGTCACGTATCTTGCTCCGTTTACTCCATCTAAAATCGAGGCATCTCGCGGGCTCGATTTCACCCGTATATAGATAGTTCCCTCGTTTCTCGGAGAGTAAGTTTATGGAAATGACGAGAAATGACATGTGTACTTCGATTACTTCTTCAATACGCTGTGACTGAAACGATAAAGAATCTGAAATGTCCCGTCTGTCATGTCATTATGAGTTCAAACGCGTGTCAGCCATCGGCAGGTCATCCTTGGATGTGAAATGGCGCGAAGACAATATAAATATTTCCCACCTTCGTTCATTTTTTTACCTTTTGAGCAAGCTTCTACCTTTAAGTCTTCATGATATCACTGCCCCTCTTTAAGAATTCTTTAAATTGTTCGCTTTTACTTATTTTCTACCCAAACCAGCATACTTGACCTTTCATCCTCCAACCTTTCTTCATATTTCTCACGATTTTTCCAGATAACAATAGCTAAAACTTCCAAAATTGTTCCCCAAAAAGTTGCTCCATGCGCGACTACCGATGAACCGGCTGCTGAGGCTCCCTTAAAAATGTTCGTCCCCGGTAGGTGCTTGGTCACTGATGATTTCAAGGTCGAAAAGACCTCTTCGGTGCAGGGCTAATGTGAGGTGGTATCTAGGTATATTTGCTCCATTACCGAAGACGTCCTTCTTGTGGTTAGGAAGGACTGCGGATGGATGGATAAGGACGTAGTTGTCCCCGGGCTCAAGGATACCATTACTACTCATATGAAGGGGTATCTGAGTGTTTACACTTATCTTTTCATAGTGGGCCTGGTGGACCCGGTTATTCTTGACTTCTGCAAGAGGTATGAAGTATGCCTCGGTCAGATCTACATGTCGTTATGGAGGATCGTAATCCTTCTTGGATACTTCATGAACAAGATCGAATATCGTCATTTCACCATCGATCACCTTTCCACGCCTATATAGTCCCTGAATCTTCCGAGGGGGACTGATAAAGATCACACGCCAGGCCAGCAAAGCCGGATTCTCGATCATCGATAACGACTAGGATCGGGGCTGGCATGGACACTTTGTCTGGGTGAGGACCACAAACTTGATCCCTTCCGAGCTGATGCCATTCCCTGAGAAGTGGAATGTATCACGTAAGCACAACTTTCCTTTAAATGTTGATTTTACATTCATCTCCTTTTTACTCACCAGTATATGTGGTGGTGCAGCTTCTACTCGAGTCCCAAACGCCATTCCTCGGTTCAAGGAGTGGATCGGTCATTTTTTCGAAGAAGCCTTACTCCGAGCACACATGGCTCTCGAAGGGCCGCTGGGAGGCCCTTCCTCACGGTAAGATTTCTCTCCCGAATAAATAACATTAGGCCCCCTTTTTAGCATCATATTCTCATTTCTCTCGTTTTAATTCGCATGTTTGCCTAAGACCATTGAGCATAGGCCTTCGGCAGGTGACAAGGACCTGCCCGTTGATCCCTCTACTTCGGGGCAGCTTGGGGCTGCAGTAGGAGAGAAGAAGAAAAGGAAGGCTCTGGGTTCCCTGAGCTCAGAGAAGAAGAAGCCAAGGAGAAGGTTGGCTCGTAAGCCAAAGGAGAGTTCTAGCTCCCGAGAACCCGACTCGGACTCGCTCTATAGGATCAAGGTTGAGCCTGATAAAGAGGATATTTTTGTGGCCTGTTAGCCGACTTTCCCCAAAGAGCGGGCGGCAACCGAAAAGGATACAACGGAGGCTGATCCCCCTCAAGTTTACGAGGCAGATGTAAAGATGACGGTTGAGACCTCTCAAGGTTCCCGCTCCGCTCCGCCCGGTGTCATAGAGATTTTAGGGTCGCCTTCATTCACTAAGTCTATGTTTGATGAAGCTTGTGCGGCGAAAGAGCGATCCAACGAAGGGGCCCATGGAGCGGACGATCCCCTTTGTTCTTTTTATGAAGGTGTGGACTTGACCTCTCTCAAAGATCTCTCTGGGTTTGAGACTTGGAGGTGTAGAGGAAAGACCCGTCTTCAGAGGTCGGTAGGCTGAACTCGAGCCCAAAATTAATCAACTAGTTCCCCGCCCCGAGTATGGATACCGGTCGTAAGAGGTCAATAATCATCACCGTCCCGGAGGATGCCCGGGTTCTTTCAGGCCTTGTTGGGGTAGCGAGTTACCTCCGGTGCCTGGTAACCGAAGAAGACCAGGCAAGAATGAATGAGGTGGATGTGTCGTGCTTGTTCAACGAATCGCAGCAGGCACTGAACCGGGTAAGGCATCATTACGCTCTTCTATCTTCTGACTTAGTTTTTGATATTTCTCATGTCTTCTCTCTTTTATCTTTTTGCAAGCCTTGGTACTCCATCATGAAAGTTTTCTCCGGTACCGGGCTGAGGTTAACCGTCTTAAGGCTGAGTCCAGGGAGCTTGCTGAGAAGAGTGACACGTATAAGCTTCTCAACGAGCAACACGAAGGTGCCGTCAAGAGTCTCCGGTCCGAGTTGGATATGCCTCAGAAGGAGCATGGTGATTTGGCGGAATAGGTAAAGATTTTCGAAGTTAGAAATGACACTTTAGCCGTGGCAACTAACGACAAAACCTCGCAGGTCCAGTAGAAAATTAACTGAATCGACCAGCTCCGGGATGAACTGAACGAGGTCCAGGCCTTGGTCGATGTCTTGAAGAGAATAATTGACCGACAAGCTTCGGAGAAGGAGATCGGCTGGGAGAAGCTAGCATCAGTAGAGGTCAAACTCCTAGTGGCGAAAGAGAAGATTGATACACGGGTTCGGAAAATCAAAGACCTCCAAGCTCAATTGGGCTCGGCCATTGTTGAACGGGATACCCTTGACAAGGAGCTCGAAATAATAAGGTCTCCGTCGGAAATATCCAGGGCTGATGCTAAATAGATGGTGGCCCATATAGGGCTGGCGTTGAGGCAGCCGAGGCGCGCCTGAAAGTTTCTGTTGAGTACGTGAAACTATTGCCTCGAAGGGAAACCCTCGAGGAGATCAATGCCCGAGGTTTCGACCTGTCGGCCAAGATCAAAGAGGCTCGAGGCTTGAGGTAGAGGCCTAGAATCTGGCTGAACCCAGGGGTGAAGAAGGATTTGATGGCTCCGGCGAACTGGAAGACGGAGAAGATCCCGACGGCTCTGGTGATGAGGCAGGCTCCGGTAGAGATCAGGCATATGTGCCTTAGGAGTTTTTGCCTTTGTTTTTGTACTTTGTTAAGGTCATTTTTATCGACCTTTGTAAATATGTTTTGGAATGTATATATAAGGTTTTTCCCTTTTAGCAATTTTCAAGTCTTAGCATATCGTTTTATACTTGCAAAGATTTCAAATGTCTTAGCATTGAGTAAAACGTTGTGATAAGTTGTTTCAGAGGTCCGAGCAAGACTTGTTCTCGACGTAAGTTTTGTTTGAAACTTGTGGGGGCTCGGTATGACCAGAAGCTTTTCCACAAAGTGTTTGTTTAAATGTTCTTAGACGATGAGCACGTAATATTTTCTTTATAGAAAACATTCCCACAAAATCCACAAAAAAGTAGTTTTTTCCTAATTGTTTTTGAATTTATAGAATTTTAGGAATTTTCTTTTAAATTGTTTGTTTGCATTTAGCTGCATTTTTATGCATGTTTAATATTTAAAATTATAGAAAAATCATAAAAATTGTCACATTTTTGTTTCATGCCATTTTAGGTTTAATTTGATTTTTTAAGAATTAGTTACTCTTTAATTGTTAGAATGAATACATAAAAATCAAACAAAATATCTTTTTAAAGTTTTACATGCATTTAGATAAATAAAATTAATTTGGCTAATTAGATCTAAGTTAGGTTTAATTTAGGATTTAATTATTTTATAATTTAAAGTCAAAGGAAAAATAAAAAAAAAGAAGAGGAAAAGAAATTAAGGTCTATTTTTGGGGTCTTAATTAGAATCTGGGCCAAACAACAACTTCAGTGGCCCAAAACCCCCATATTCGCCCCAGACCAGATCAAAATCGGTCCAGTCCCCAACAAATGACCAAAACGACCCCGTTTTGGTCACAGCAAATCCCCACCCTTCATCCAATTTAATTCATTGGACCAGAACTAACTTACCCTTCCCTTATAACTGTCCTAACTCCTCAAACCCTAGACTCATCTCCCTAACCCCTCCTCTCTTTCACCTGCACCTTCTCGCCGCGGCAGCCGGAAATCGCCCATGGGGCGGCCCAACTCCAAACTCCCTCAATTGTTAACCACATAACCTCCATCGTCCTCTCATTTCGAATCCACTATTATTTTCTCCAAAAAATCATTTATTCTCTCTGAATTCTAGATCTAAAAATTAAAGAGCCAACATTTTTACCCCTTTTTCTTCTTTATCTGATTTCCCCCCAAAATAGCCTATTTTGACATCAAAGCTTTCGATAAAAGAAGTCGGCAGATTCATCTCAGACCCATCTCGCTGCCGGATTCCGGGCAGGTGATTGCCGACTGCCCGGAGCTCTGAACTTCATCTCCCTTTCTTTTTTCGGCAAATGATGAAAATTATGACATAAAGCACTAGTCATTCGAAAATTTACGGCCAGTGCTCATGTTACAATTTTCATTATTGGCTGAAATTGTGTTCGTCAAAGTTTGGACTGGTCTGGCGTATGTCTTTCTCTTCCATCAGATTTTCTTTCTCTTCTTTTCTCCAACCATAGGCCCATTGACAAGAAACCCAAAGAGGGTATTAGGCCTATGGTCATATGGCTTAGTTTTTTTTTGTTCAATTTTGAAAGGTAAATAACAGTCTTTTTAGGGGTACTTATGTTATTTAGGCTCAAAGAATCTTTCCATAATTACCGAAGAAGGTTCTAGGAAAGTGAGGTGGTTGAATAAGCAAATAGTACAAAAAAATTGGGATGGAAACTGTGCAAAAACAGAATCGGCGAGGGGTGGGTTTGAATTTGAAAATTCTTATTTCTTGCCCTAGCATGGGTATTATAAATACACACCTTAGAATAGAAAATAGGACACACGGCATAAATCTCACTCAAAAAAAGTTCAATCAAAATTTTATTCAGAATTTTGAGCTTTTCTTTAGCTTTCAATTATTTTTCTGGGATTTGAACATGGATTTGATAAAGATCGCTGCTGCTTGCTGCTGTATTTGTTGAGTTCCAACTTTGCCGAGTTCCATTTTCCTTCATCTAGCCTTTATTTGGCCGAACTCAGCTATTTCCTTTGCATATCTGGTATATACAAAAGCTTTGTAATTATTTGCATTTTATACGAAACATAAATTTCTTCCTAAATTCTGAATGATTTTAGACTGTGATAATTTTCTGTTAATACTTTTGTGGGAAAACAGTGGATAAGTTAGTCCAAATTTAGATACTTGGGTTGGCATTTTATCATTTTTAAAGTGTTAAAAGAGTTTGAATCAAATTCAATCTGTAAGAGCCTAAAAATTCATTTCTTTGTTTAAAGTCCGTATTATGTCTACTCATTGCTCATCTCTTAATGTGTAATTACTGGACCTAACCTTTCATCATATATATATTATTCAATCCCTTTAGTTAACTCAATAACCTTTGAATATTGTATTCACAAGATTTGGTGGTGCTTTTCAAATAGTTGCTATACTTGGCTGCCTTCATGTCATGGACTTCAAAATTAAAATCAAGCACCATTTCATTCTTGTTGTCTGCGTGAAATCGTGGCTTACAATTCCAACTATACATAGTAGCCTTGAATGCGTTGATTCGCTTCGTTATATTTGTGCTAGTTCACATTGTTGTAGATTAACATAGAAAACATGGATAAATTGGATAATTTATTGGTGAATATGAGGTTGGCGTTATATTATGCAATGTAATCTTAACTGATGTGGTATTAACGTCACTTTTGCCTTAATTCAGATGCACCCGTAATAAAGTTTTTCTTAAACACTTAATCTCCTCAATAGTTAAAATCGATTATCCCTTAATATCGTAGCTTGTTTTAGGCGCGATTAATAAATCATCGTGGTCATGGGTACGGCTCCCGTAGCATGTTCACGATACGTAAATCCCAATTCGGGAATGCATTTCATGTGACCCGACCATAACTTCAAATAATAATTAAAATAAACATGTTGTAGATCGTGGGTACAGTTCCGTGACGCGATTTGCAATGTGTACACAAACAAATGAGCGCGCGACTTCACGACTTGTTCAAACAATTTCCATTAATCACGGACCTTTTACAATTAATCTCAAATGTAGGAAATCAACTTATGAACATTGTAGTTTGCTTTAGGAGCAATCAATAAATAATAAATTATCGTGACCATGGGTACGGTTCCCGTGGCATAGTCATAGATATGTAACTTCAAAATTCAAGTGCACGCTGGCGTGACTCGGACCCCCAACTTCAAATAATTAAAATAAACACGTTGTGAATTGCGGGTGCGTTTAACGTGACATAATTTGCGATGTGTGCAAAAAATAACAAGTGTGCGACACCGCGACTTGTTTAAATAAACTCCATAATTATTTAAAATAATTAAAAGTGGTTTAAACGGTTAAAAATGTACAATAGGTTTAAAATATGTATTAATTCAGATAATTAAGCCAATTATTAATAGTTGAGCGACCATCCTAAAACAACGGAACTCGAAAGTGTCTCACATCTTCTCTCGGGTTAACAAAATTTCTTACCGGTCTTCTGGTTTCGCAGACTTTAAAACAGAGTCAAAACTTGCTCGATTTGGGATTTTAAAATAAAGGTGACTCGGAACACCATAAATAAATAATTCCAAGTGGCGACTCTTAATGAATAAACAAAATAATCCCATTTCGAATAATGTCACTTAAATTGGAAAAATTTCCCTTATCCCCCTTCGAGAAAAAAAGAGGTGTGACATAGAGTATAATTATGTCAAGGGTAACCTTTAAACTGATTTGGATTTTTGAAGGACTTATGTTTTAATACGAGCTTTGGATGTCTCCGAGCCATTTTTTAGGGGCGGCCTTAACCTTTTAAGTTCAGGCACTGCTTAATAGGCTCTATACCTCCGGGCTTTGTTAGCCCGAGCCGTCCGAATTTGTCTTGGAGGACAGTCCTTGAGTGGGGGTGGTTGTAGCCTTTTAAGTTCACGCACGACCTAATAGGCTATGTACATCCGGGCTTCAATAGCCCAAGTCGTTCGAATTTGTCTTGGACGATAGTCCCCGAGTGGGGGTAATCTATCGAATCTGGATAGAGGTGGCCCTTGGGCTCAATATCCTTAAGGAACAAAATGTGATAGTCATAAGGAACATAATATATATCTGCAAGGTAGAAACATTCTTTCATTCATGTGCTTAATATACGAGATTGTAAGTGTGTACAAGCTTCGTGTTACGGATTAGGTGGTCTATGCGGGCATGGTTCATTTGACTATTTGGCCCTCACAATAAATCCTATCCACCGAGCCTAGACTGTTCAAGCACAAAGTTTCCTTCCTTAATCATTACTCGAGGGTGATGGCCCCCATTATTCGAGGTTGATTGACGAGAGGACTCGAATACTATTGAGGTGACCATCGGTTCCAATTTAAAACCGATCTTCGATTCTAAGCTAGTAAGATCCATCGTTGCCTCGTTAAAAACCTTGCCAGAAAACCCATTTGGGACAAAATAGGTTCAAGGGAAAAGGAGTGCAATGCGTGCTTTCAAGCCTAACAACTAGATCATCCTTTGGTTGTTTCCTGCAAGTGTTAGTCCAATTCGCAATATATATAAAGAAAGAAAGAATGGGCCAACCGGACGAGGGCGGCCTCACGCCTCTCATCCAATAGTTCTAGGCTCGTGCTCATAGCCTCACTGTTCGACTCTTCAGTCACGTATCGGAACCTAAAACTCGATTTTCCTACCTCGACCGGTATTAGTGCTTCGGCACTATACACCAACGAAAATGTGGTGACCCTGGTACTAGACTTTGAGGTCGTACGGTATGCCCACAGGAAATTGGGCAAAATTTCCTTCCATTTCCTTTGGCATCGGTTAACCTTTTCTTGATGATTTGGAGTATGGTCTTGTTTGTAGACTTCGCATGCACGTTCCCACTAGGGTGATAGGGTCTTGATAAGATTCTTTTGATCTTATGGTCCTCGAAAAAATTGTTTACCTTGTTGTAGATGAACTGCTTCCCGTTGTCACATACAATCACGACCGACATCCCGAACCGACATATTATGTGGTCCCAAAAAAAAGCAATAACTTCTTTTTCTCTTACATTCTCAAATGCCATAGCCTCAACAAATTTAGAAAAATAGTCTGTCATAAATAATATAAATTGAGCCTTACCGGGTGCCCATGGCAGGGGACCGACGATGTCCATTCCCCATTTCATGAATGTCCAAGGTGACAAGACAGAATGTAGTAGCTCCCACGACTGATGGATCATCGGTGTGTGCCTCTAACATGCTGTCACATTTCCGCACGAACTCTTTCGCATCATTCTCTATGTCGATCCAGTTTAGCCAGCTATGATTATCTTACGAACCAACGATTCGGCCCCTGAATGGTTCCCGCATGTGCCTTTGTGAACTTCCCTAAAAAAATATTTGATGTCTCCCGGTCCTAGACATTTGGCGAGTGGGCCGTCGAACGTTCTTCTGAACAAGGTGTAATCTTCGAACATGCTTAACCTGGCCGCCCTCATGCGCAGAGCTCTCGATTTTTTAGGATCCGAGGGTAGCTTCTCGGTTTTCAAGTAATCTATATACTTGTCTCTCCAACCACAGGATAAGCTTGTCGAGTCTTTCTAGGCGTGTCCTTCTTCCACTACCGATTTCATGAGTTGTACGACCATTCCCGAACTGAATTTGTCGTCATTAACCAATTACCCCAAGTTCGCCAATGCATCAACTTCGTTGTTTGATCCCGGGGTACATGTTGCAGGTTCCACTCCTTGGACCGATGTGTGTTACGTATAGTTTATCCAAGTATCTTCGCATTCGTTACACTTTCACTTCGAATGTCCCATTGACTTGATTCACCACAAGGAGGTAATCATATTTAGCTTCATTCTCCTTGGCCCCCAGGCTTTTAGCTAGTTCGAGACCTGCAATCATGGTCTCATACTCGGCCACATTGTTAGTCAATTTCATAGTCTTCATAGACTACCCAACTACCCATGGGCGGCTTCAACACGATGCCGAGTCCGTACCCCTTCGCATTCGAAGCACTATTTGTAAAGAGGGTCCAGATCCCCGAGGAGGTCTTCGAGGGTAAAAACAATTCCCTTTCAACTCCGGGTATCAAGGCCGGCGTGAAGTTAGCCACGAAGTATGCCAAAATTTGAGATTTGATGGCGATTCGAGGTGGATATTCAATATCGTACACACTAATTTCCACAGCCCATTTGGCCAATCGTCCCGAGAGCTCGGGCTTGTGCATTATGTTCTTCAATGGGTAAGTAGTCACGATACAGATAGGATGGCACTAAAAGTATGGCCTCAACTTCCTGGAGGCGCTTAGCAAAGTGAGCGCCAATTTCTCCAAGTGAGAATACCTCGTTTCGGCCTCGTGGACGAAATGGTTCGTTGCAGTTGCCACCAATAATATTATTCCGACAACGGCTTCATCCTTTCTGGCCGCTTGGAACCGCACTTGTAAAATATTTATTTAATATATTTTCTTTCACTAAATATTATTCTATGGCTGTATCGACTCTTCACCCTTCGCATGTTTCAGCAACTCGATGGATCCCATCGGTGGTGGGAGGACCGGTGGGTCAAAAGATCTTGGATGTCACAACGCCCCAAACTCGTTTGTGTAATGAAGTGGCCCTTAAATAAGGGTGGAAGGCCAAAAATCATGGTAATTTTAACTTACCTTACTTCCATTTTTTTTGTATATGGAGAACATGGTCAAACCCTTCTGACTTGTTCACGAAATTAGGTCTACCTGCGAGCTCTGATGTTGTCCTCGATGAGGACGTTTTGGCTAATCGTATTGATGGAGCGAGGCTACTTAAGGAAGCACTTACTCGAACAGGTATCTCCGGGCTTATTTTTGGCGCAAACACTTCTTTACGAAGTCCCCATCTAGAGGATAAGCAACCAAAGAGAAGTCATTCCTCCGTGACCGGGAAAAAGACGGCAAAAACTGACGCCCTAGAGTCATCTCCGATGGTGATGGTGAATGGTCCTCCTTCCGGGATAGTCATAGACATTGTGATGATTGATGATGGTGAAGAAGCTAGTGATGAGGTAGTTTCTCTACATAGAAAGAGACGATCCTCATCATCTCAACAGGATGCTCGACCTGTTGAGACAGTTACACCAACTAAGGACGATGTCTCGGCACTTTAGGGAGAATCGTATTTTGTAGATATTACCAACTCCCATTTTCGGGCCCCAATTGATGTGCTCGATTCTGCGGGGCTGAGTACTGGGTCCTTGGCGTCTTTGGTTGGCAAGCATCCAACAGACAGCACTGCATTTGATGCAGCTACTTCTCACTCTTCAACTCCATCAGCTTCATCTCCACCTTCACCAATACCACCAACTGCTACATCACTTCCATCTTCTTCCACTCTTCTACCAGCAATTGCTACATCACCTCCATCAGCCGCACCTGACCCTGAAGAAGGTGCTCCTCTTCCACAGTCCCCAATTCATGGGAATTGGGGAAAAATTATGATACCCCTTCTGAAGATCCACAAAGGAGGAGGAACGTTACTCTTTGGGTCTCTACCGGGTGCAACTTGTTATCCCGAGCGGTGGGGTTTCTAACTATCTAAAGCCTTTGGATTCAGAGAAAGACTGGGGAAAGATTCATGCACTCTTGGGAGAGTGTTTGTTGAACAAATCCATGCACAACGCCGTAGCAATACGTTCCTTTCTTCCTTTAGTACTTCTTCTATTTTGGGTGTAAGCATATCCTGAATTTTACACTTCTTACTTTGTAGGCCATCATTCTTGCTTCCGAGGGCCTTCAGAGGTTGATTCGTGAAAAGGAAGAGATTACCTCCGCACAGGATCATCTTTTGGCAGAGCAGGAGAAACATCTCGCTCGCCTTTCGGAACTTGAAGCCAAAACTGCTTAGCCTATTGTATTGGAAGCTCGTTTGCGGCAAAGTGAGCAAGAAGTGGTCACCCTTAGCCAAGAAATTGGTTCGCTGAGGGTTAGATTTGATGAAGTCTTGGCCAAATGGGTTGAAGGGAATAACGTTGTCCGTGTTGCAACCGATCATGAGGCTACCTACGTTGAAAGAGTGATTAACTTAGAGGCAGCCTTGAACTCCAAAATTGAAGAGCTTGTTATTGTGGGGGCGAAACACGCGCAGCTAGAAGAGAAGTACAAAAAAACTATTGAGCATAATAGGCTCTTTAGTTCAATTGCTTGTGACCTTGATGTGAGCCTCAAATCTGCTAGGTCTGCTCGGGAAAACCTTTCTGCTAAGGTAACCCAACTCAAAGAAGAACTCAAGCGCCGAGCGACTTCCCTCATTGTTGAAAAAACTTATGCCATGTACAATATGAGAAGAAAAACCTTGGAAGAGGCCAAAACTGGTATCATTGACTTTGATGCCAAAATTGCTAAGGCCCGAGAGCTTGAGTTGGCTGCTAAAAATGGACTTCCGACACATTCTGATTCTCCTAGTTCTTCTATTCCGGTTTCGATTCCGAGTTTTCGGAAATTGAAGAGGGATTAGAGGGCTACGATGCTGAAGACTAGACTGGGGAAAACGTCGAGCCATCGATGGACCCACCTACTTCTCCCAGGAATGTGAACACTTCTCGTCCTTCTGGTTCCGGAGACACTGCAGTTTAGCTTTTCTTCTCTTTTCCCCACTTTTGTACTTTTAGCGTTTTGGCACGTTCTTGTAATAAAGACATATTTTTCTCAAGTATCGTTTGAGTCCTACTTTCGTTTGAATATTCATGCAAGTCTTTAACCTTTGCATTTGCTCAAGAATTCTGCGCACGTTTTTCTGTTCTCGCTTTAATATGTGTATTCTCGGATGCATTTTCCTCGAAGTTTTTTTGTTCCGAGAATTATCCCTGTTATGTGAGGGTTTCTATAAGTATTTGCACTAGTTAACTTTTTGCGTCCTTTCATGTATGTCTTCAGGTGCATTTTCCTCGAAGGTATTTTGATTCTGGGCACAAATTCTTCCAAAACCAACCCTTTAATGCTAGGGTTTTTATAAGAGAGGGCCCTCTTATGTTTACGGTGCTCTTGAAGAGGACGTCTCCTGTTCATTATGGCACTAACATTTGAAGTACTTGTTTAACTTTCAAATGACAAAGTTAATTCATCGTTCAGGCAAAAAACAATATAAAAACAAAAGTATTTTATTTTATTCCTACTATTTTCAAAAAATACATAAGCATTTTCTATGTTGAAAAGAAATTGTCATTACTTGTGACTATCTTGTACAACTTATTTTTACGAGGCTGACTGTGCAGTCCCCGGTCTCGATGATGCATTTTGTTTCCGAGTTTTCATTTCCCGGTTGACGTGGCAGTCAATGTTGTCGTATCCTTATATCATTCCCCCCAAGTGTTCGAGTGCGAAGAATGAAAATCAGAACACTAGAAGTCTTGCGCCTTCAATGATTCCACCAATGAACTGCTAGTAATCCTTAACTCGGCAACATACCTTAGTTCCCCTTAGGAATCAATGTTATCGAGTAAACACCTATCTAACAATCTTACAGTGGTTTGTGCTCGTGAACGGTCGGGTAACCTTTATTCAGTAAAAACCCTAACTTCCCAGTGGGAATTTTCTATCAAACCAAAGATTATCTAACCGTCCCCGAGTTGAAGCTTGTTTGTTTGCCTTTCTATCAAAGGTCTTATTGTTGTTGTCTTTGTAGTATGCGTTCTATCACTACCTCGTTAAAAATCTTGCAAGAAAAATCAAATTGGGAAAAAACTAAACGAAGGGAAAAAGAGTGTAACACATACTCTTCTCTTGAATAATGTTCATCGGCAATAATATCTTTTGAGTCTTGGCACTTATCACATTTTCGTACGAAGTCTTTGGAGTTTTGTTCCATGCGAGGCCAGTAAAATCCTGTCTGTACCATTTTCAGCACCAAAGAATCTGCACCCGAGTGATTGTCGCATATCCCTTCTTGGACTTCTCTCATGACATAATTAGCTTCTGACGCTCCTAAACATCGGGACAGTGGGCCTTGGAAAGATTTTCGATAAAACTGGCCTCTCTAAAAGTTATAACATGCGGCTTTGATGCGTAATGACTGTGAGTCTTTGGGGTCTCCGGGCAACTTCCCGTGCTCGAGATAGTCGATTTTTACATTTCCCCAGTTCCAGACCAGACTAGCCAAATTTACCTCATAGTAACCATTTGTATCCAGGACTTAGTTCATCAGTTGCACTACTGTCCCAAACTCTGATCTTTTTATTTCCGTCGATGATCCTAAGTTTTCTAACACATCCGCTTTTGCGCTATTCTCCTTCGGGATACGAGTAATTGACCACTCCCGGAATCGTGCAAAAAGATCCCGGACCTTTAACACGTCTTGTTGCATATGTTCTTCTTTGGTATCAAAGATCTCGTACACCTGATTTACCACCAGCTGCGAGTCACATTTTATTTCGATAACCTTGGAATCAAGGTCCTGGGCTAATTCGAGCCATGCAATCAAAGCTTCATACTCTGCTTCATTGTTAGTTAAATTGCTTACCTTAAAGTTTCCCTCGAAGGCATGATTAATACTATTTCGAGTTCGGACCCTTTTATGTTGGAAGCTCCGTCCGTAAATAAGGTCCAAACTCCCGATGTCGATTCCGATACCACTACTGCCACCTTGGTTGCTTGAGGCAGTAGTCCAGACTGAAATCGGCCACGAAGTCAGCCAAGACTTGCGACTTAATTGTAGTCCTTGGTTTATATTCTATGTCGAACTCACTCATTTTGACGGCCCATTTGGCCCATCTTCCCGAGAGCTCGGGTTTTTGGAGGATGTCCCGCAAAGGGAAAGTAGTCACCATAACTATAGGGCGACATTGGAAGTAGGGCCTCAGCTTCCGAGCGGAGACTACGAGAGACAGGGCTAGTATTTCCAAATGTGAGTAGCGAGTTTCTGCTCCCCTTAAAGTTTTTCTAGCGTAATAAATGGTAAATTGCGTACCTTGGTCCTCCCGGACTAAAATCGTACTTACCGCAACTTCTGAAACAACGAGGTAGACTAGTAATGTTTCACCTTCTTTTAGTTTTGAGAGAAATGGAGGGCTTTGATAAGTACTTCTTCGGATCCCTTAGACCCTACTGGAACTCCAGTGTCCATTCAAAATTATTTTTCTTTTTGAGCAGTGTGAAGAAGCGATGACATTTTTTCGGTGATCGGGAAATGAACTTGCTCAAAGCTGTTAATCTTCCTGTGATCCTTCGAACTTCCTTTACATTTGATAATTGATCCGAGATATCCTATATGGCCTTGAATTTGTTGGGGTTTACCTCAATTCCCCTTTGTGAGATTAGAAATCCCATAAACATACCAGAATTGACCTCGAACGCTCTTTTCTCGGGATTAAGTTTCATCTTAAGCTTCCTCAGGATGTCGAATGTTTCTTGAAAATGCTTAAGGTGGTCACCTGCATTCAAATACTTAACGAGCATATCGTGTATATAAACCTCCATAGTCTTTCCTATTTGCTTTCAAACATCTTATTTACAAGCCGTTGATAAGTGGCTCCGGCGTTTTTCAACCCGAAATGCATTACATTGTAACAATATGTACCGAAATTTGTTATAAATGAAGTATTTTCCTGATCTTCCATGTTCATCTTGATTTGGTTGTACCCGAAAGAAGCATCGAGGAAACTCATTAACTCATGCCCGGTCATGGCATCAATCATTTGATTGATATTTGGCAGTGGGAACGAGTCTTTCGGGCACGCCTTATTAATGTCTTTATAGTCTACACACATGCAAAATTTATTATTCTTCTTAGGAACTACTACTACATTGGCTAGCCAGTCCAGATATCTTACATCACAGACCGAACCTATATTAAGCAAGCGAGTTACCTCTTCTTAGATGAATTTATTCTTGGCCTCAGCAATAAGGCATTTCTTTTATCTTATCACAGGTACGTTGGGATCCAAACTCAACTTGTGCATCGCTATTTCCATCAGGATACCTATCATATCCTCTTGCGACCATGCAAAACAATTGGCATTAAATTTAAGGAATACAATAAACCTAGATCTGAGCTCCAGGTGCAGCCTCGTCCCCAAATGGAACTTTCTTTCTATGAATTCTTCAAAAAACGAAACTTGCTCCAGTTCCTCCACTGTGGATTTCGTTGCGTCCGTATCTTCTGTAACTTGGAAACATCTCGGCACCTGATATTGTTCTGGAGACTCTGCTCTCAGGCTAACCTCTTCTATCCCGGTAGTAGGTGCCGATTCCTGTAATTGCTATGTCGTGTGCTCCTTCCCTTTACTACTAGAAACCACACTTATCTCCCTTGTCACTGGTTGATCACCACTTATTTGCTTAATTCTTTCAGGCGTTGGAAACTTCAGCAATTAGTGATATGTTGAGGGTACAACTTTCATCTCGTGTAACCATGGACTTCATGGGATGATATTGTATCCTATGTCACCATCTACTACTTCAAAGATAGTTCTTTTCATTACACCTTCAGCGTTTGTGAGCAGCAAAATCTCTCCGCGGGTCGTCACGCTCGCAAGGTTGAATCCAGCGAGGAGCTTTGTTGCCGTAATAATGCTTCCGGTGAGTTTAGCTTGCTCCAATACTCTCTATTGTATGATATTAGCCGAACTTCATGGATCAACTAGAACACGTTAATCGTAAAATCTAACACATTTAAATAAATTACCATTGCATCGTTGTGTGGTAACAACAATCCATCTGCATCCTCTTCCGTGAAAGTGATATTGTCTTCCCGAAGTCTTTTACTATGAGTTATTGATACTTTCATCTTCTTCGCTGCCGAAAAGGTGACCCCGTTAATCTCATTCCTTTCGAAGATCATATTGATCGTTTGGCGTGGGGGTTCTTCTCCTGCTTTCGAAGGTTCCTCGTTGTCTCTGTTACGACCATAATTTTTCTAAGCTTGATCACTCAAGAACTCTCTGAGGTGACCATTATTCAATAGTGTAGCCACTTCTTCCCGGAGGTGTCGGCAGTCCCATGTTCGGTGACCGTTCCTCCTATGGTACTCACACTATAAGTTGGGATCCCTTTGGCTGGAATCGAATCTCACATGTCTCGGGAATCGTGCCTCTTTAATGTTTCTCATGGATGACACCAACTACATTATACTAATGCTGAAGTTATATTCCAATAACTTGGGGTAAGAAGGATCCCGAGACCCCAACGTCTCTTTATCCTGAAGTGATCTATTGTTTCGACCACGATCGGTCCCTCTGTCAACGGTGAACTTGTTTGCTGCCCAGAATTTTCTCCCACGGCCTTCGGTCCACTCGTAAGGAAAAACCCGGCCCCTTAAAGTCTGTTTGTCCGCGTCGTAGTCATCCTTTGATTTTTCTCTAATATTCTCCTGTCCTTTGGCTGATGACGTAGAACTGACCCGGTCATCTTTGACCCTTATCTTTGACTTGTACCGGTTGTGGAGATATGCCCAAGTTGTTTATTGAACCTCATGCAGACTCTCCTTCAGCTTCAGGGAAGTGTCTGAGCTTCTCGGATTCAATCCTTTGGTGAACGCTTCAGCTGCCCATTCATCCCGGACAGCCGGAAGAAACATTCTTTCTTTCTGGAATCGGGTAACGAACTCTCGTAATAATTCGGATTCTCCCTTGTGTGATCCTGAACATGTCGGCCTTCCGATCTTGTACTTTCCTGGCCGTGGCATGAGCCTTGATGAAAGAATATGCGAGCATCTCAAAGGATTCTATGGAATGCTCGGGTAATAATGAATACCGTTAGAGCTCCTCTCGTGAGAGTTTCTCCAAATTTCTTTAGCAACACAAACTCAATTTCGTGAGGCGCTAAATGATTTCCTTTTACCGTCGTTGTGTAGGTGGTAATATGCTCCTGTGGGTCCAAAATCCCGTCATACTTTGGCATTTAGGCATTTTGAACTGCTTCGGGATTAGTTTTGGTGCTGCACTCGGCTTATATGGAAATTGAGTATACTTCTTCGAGTCGGGGCCTTTCAATACTAGTGGCGCGCTCGGAATTTGGTCCATGCGGGCATTTACTTCCTTCATAAATCGTAAAAGTTCATTCTTGAATGGGTCATTCTCGTTGTTGAGACCGGATCTGCTTTCCCCAGCCCCGTCGGAGTCAACTTCACCCTTGTGAGTGTTGTTGTCGACTCTCTGCGTTGTTTGGTTTGCAGGAACACAGGGAGTAATTGGATCTCGTTCGTTTGCATTATTCGAATACCCCGATAGCGCCTGCTTCAGTTCCGTCATAACCTTATCATGCCGCGTGAGATGGACTAGTATGATAGCCTATTGCTCTTGCAGGACCCTCACCGCATCAACGACATGCTCCTCATCAGCATCATCGGGAGTTGTCTCCCGAACCTGTCGAGGGTACTGCCTGTCATGCACCGACGTGGTGTCATTTCCCTTATTGCGGGTTTCATTGATTGAATCCTCGAAATGAGGCCGATCCCCTTGAATTTCAGGGTTGTGCGTGTTGTTAACAATATTATCTGCCATTTCTTGTTATTTTTTGTAAGACAAAAGAATCAAATCACGTTAGTAAAAAAGGAAAGGATCAATTTATTTACACGACTTTCTAGGCCCCACAGTGGGCGCCAACATGTTTAACCGTAAAACAGTACAGTTGAATTTATACGTGGTTTCTAGACAAGTGACTAATTTGATCCTGATATAATGTAATAATTGAAGAAATGTGCAATACTTAGCCTTAAAATGTAGATGAAAGAGCAGATGATAGTTCCGGGAACAAGGTTTCCGAGCACATCAATGATGAGATCAAAAAGCAGGAAAGTAAGATTGTATTAAGCTTTGTATAGAATGTAGTGTAAGTTTAGCCAGAAAATTCATGTCCTATACAATGATAATTGGACTCACTATTTATAGATGTGTTTAGGGAAGGAGGTCCTAGGATCGTGCCCTTCTTTAATGTCAATTATGGGGGTTATTGATAAAGATGTAACGGTGAAGATAAATGTCTAATTCTTTGTAACGGGCAGTCGCTCTTAATGTTGCAGAATATTCCTTATTAAATGATATCGGGCATAGAGCATTTAATACATATTTATGAACGTTATCACTTCCGGTGACAAGCGGAATGACCTACGTTCGGTATTCGGCCATCCCAGTCAAGTTCCACGTATCTTTTCTTTAGACGACCACGTGACATATCATATTTCACCTATACAATCATGCAAACTGTATTTTGGCAATAGTAGTAGTATTCTTTATACATGGGCTATTAAACGCATCGCAAGTCACACTAATACTTCTGTTAGCCAATAGCCTATATTGCAACATGCCAACATCTCTGTTTACTTCTAAAAGAATTGAAGTAACAAAATCTTAAATTATTTCTTCATATGCGTCCCTTTCAAAAGAAAGAGGTGTCGACTTATGGGCAAAAGAATTGAGAAAAAATTAGGTCCTGCTTTAAATAATAACAATCAAAATCTACATAATTGAATCAAGAGTTGAAACCAATTTCAATTGTACAATTATAAGGTCTTCCGGTATCATGTTTTCTTATTTTTATTTCCAAAATAAAATTCCATGAAAGTAGGACACCCCACTGATGCTTTTCACAGATTGTGTAAGCAAATAAGGGCAATCGAGTTGAAGCTTCTTTGTTTGCCTTTCTATCAAAGGTCTTATTGTTGTTGTCTTCGTAGTATGTTTTTTATCGCTATCTCGTTAAAAACCTTACCAGAAAAATCCAATTGGGACAAAAACTAAACGAAGGGGAAAAAGAATGCAGCACATACTTTCCGCTTGAATAATGTTCATTGGCAATAATATCTTTTGAATCTTGGCACTTATCACATTTTCATACGAAGTTGTTGGCGTTTTGTTCCATGCGAGGCCAGTAATATCCTGTCCGTACCAACTTCAGTACCAAAGAATCTGCGTCCGAGTGATTGCCGCATATCCCTTCTTGGACTTCTCTCATGACATAATTAGCTTCTGACGCTCCTAAGCACCGGGCCAACTGGGCTTAGAAAGTTTTCTATAAAATTGGCCTCTTTTAAAGTTATAACGTGCGGCTTTGACGTGTAACGCCCGTGAGTCTTTGGGATCTCCGGGCAGCTTCCCGTGCTCAAGATAGTCGATTATTTCATTTCCCAAGTCCCAGACCAGACTAGTCGAATTTACCTCATAGTAACCATTCGTATCTAGGACTGCGTTCATCAGTTGCACTACTGTCCTGGACTCTGATCTTTTATTTCCGTCGTTGATCCTAAGTTTTCTAACACATCCGCTTCTGCGCTATCCTCCCTCGGGATACGAGTAATTGACCACTCCCGGAATCGTGCAAAAAGAGCCTGGACCTTTACCACATCTTGTTGCATATGTTCTTCTTTGATATCAATGATCTCGTAGACCTGATTTACCACCAGTTGCAAGTCACATTTGATTTCGATAACCTTGGAATCAAGGCCCCGAGCCAATTCGAGCCATGCAATCAAAGCTTAATACTCTGCTTCATTGTTAGTTAAATGTCATGCCTTAAGGTTTCCCTCGAAGGTGTGATTAAGACTATTCCGAGTCCGGACCCTTTTACGTTGGAAGCTCCGTCCGTAAATAAGGCCAAACTCCCGATGTCGATTCCGATACCATTATTGCCTCCTTGGTTGCCTGAGGCAGTAGTCCTAGACTGAAATCGGCCATGAAGTCAGCCAAGACTTGTGACTTAATTGTAGTCCTTGGTTTATATTCTATGTCGAACTCACTCATTTTGACGGTCCATTTGGCCCATCTTCCCGAGAGCTCGGGTTTATGGAGGATGTTCCGCAAAGGGAAAGTAGGCACCACAACTATCAGGGGGCATTGGAAGTAGGGCCTCAGCTTTCGAGCGGCGACTACGAGAGCTAAGACTAGTTTTTTCAAATGTGCGTAGCGAGTTTCTGCTCCCTTGAAAATTTTGCTAACGTAATAAATGGTAAATTGCGTACCTTTGTCCTCCCGGACTAAAACCGCACTTACCGCAACTTCTGAAACAACGAGGTAGACTAGTAATGTTTCACTTCTTTTGGAAAGTTCTTTATTCTTTTCACACGCAACACCAAAAAATTGCCATGAACAACAAATTAAAGATACTTCTCACACGGTTTTTTATATTGTGTTAATCAACAACTAGGAACAAACAAGGCTTGCTCTGATATCATTGTAGATTAAACAGTAACAGGGACATCGACCTGTTAACAACAACGGAAGTTCTTATCAAAGAATTACTCCAAGCCTACCTCGTCTTTTCTGGAAACTGAGTTCTTGTTCACAAACTAGATGCCTTGCTCTAACAAAATGTTTCTTTTCTTAGAAAGATAATTTCTTATGTAGGGATGGAAATTGGGGCGGGGCAGGGAAAACTCTTAATGCGGCAAGGCAGGGAAAAATCTAAATGGAGCGGGGCAGGACAAAATTTTATTTTTAAAAAATCATAATAGGGCAGGGCAAGGGGGGGGGGGGGGGGGAGGGGGGGGGGGGGGGGAATTACAAGTTAATAACCGGGTCAGATTATTTTTGTTCTTTTTTCCCAATTCCTACTTTGACTATACACATTATAATGCGTTTCATGTATAAGTTCAGTTGTTGTAGAGTTCACTTTTCCTATTGTTTTCACTAACTATTAAAAAATATTTCCTCTCTAATTATCACCAGAAAGAAGTTAAATGACTGATGTTTATAATTAAAATTTGGGATAATTTCACGTAAATACAACTCACACACCTGACTTGCAACATAATAGCCTAAATACCCCTTTGCAAATTTATAGCCCAAAAATAATAGGCTAATCCCCGAAAGACAGCTTATTTCACACAATCAACTATGGTTATTGCTCCCTCTTTATACAACCAGTTATTTTCATTCTCTTGATTTCCTTTGATTATTAAGCATTTGATAAAAAAATACAAATCAACCACAATGCAACTCTAGAATCGTGAATAATACATATTATCTTAAGGTAAGAAATTCGAATATTTTTATGTGCAATTGCTGAAGCAATCCAACAGGATAAAATAAAAATAAAAACTTGATAAATGAATTGTAGAATCCCTCCAATGTGTACAAAATCTTTTTCATACAGCACATGCACGAAAAAGAAGAAGAGAAGGAAGTTTCAAACTTATGGAGAGGCCTCTTACAATGTATATACATTCTTATAAACTGAAAAAATATATAATTATACAACATTATACACAAATATACATATTTATACACAATTATACAATACTGTATAAGTGTATATAAACATTACTTATACAATATTTCCACTAGAAAACATAGAATGTCCAACACTACACTTACTGTAAATAATGTATTAACTTGTATAAACATGTATAATAGTGTATAAGAGGTGTTTGAATATCTATATACACAATTATACACTATTATACATTGTTGATACAAACTGCTACATAGTTATGATTTTTTATCCAAGCCTCGAGTTGTAGTAGAAGATATTGGATGATTGAACTCGTCAATAGGTTAACAATTTTGCGCCAACGATTCGTAATTCAACACACAGATAAGATACACCCAATATCAGATTCGAGACTTCAAGGTCATAATAATAATGACCAGAACTTCAAACTTCAAAATCTTCCAAAACTAGTGGTTATTTTTTCGGTGCAAATCAAGTTTGAGAGCTATTTATTTTCATATCAGTGTGTATTTTCATTTTTCTTTCAAAATTTTTCAATATTCTTCTGCTTGCCACCATGGACGACGGAGTAGGAGCCCAATTCTTCTTCGAGTCATTGGCAGAACTGCGTAGGGGGTAGGGGAGGGGGAATAGCGGGGGCTAGGTTAAGAGAGGATGAGGGATCTATGTGGGTTAGAAAGAAAGAAGCGAGAGGCGGTGAGAGAGAATTTGGTGTGCTGGGAATGAAGAAAGAAGAAAATAATAAAAACTCTAAAAATATGTCTTTAATAATGAGTTAAAGGCTGAAAACTTTCTTTCAAGTTATGTTCTATATGGGCTAAATAGGGTAAGAGCTTCAAATATGAGTCATTTTCGATTGGGCTGCTAGGTCAAGTGACAAGGGCCATAATTCTTTCTTAAAATTTATTCCAGATAAATTGACTAGGATGAACTCTTGAAATGCAAAATCGTTGATGTCCTCCAAACTGAAAGGATATTTGTCATTATTTGATTTTCTTCGAATACAAATTTTTCATTAATTTGATTTGTATCTCTAGTATATATTTCATCAAAATGTGCATCGTTTCACTCACGAATGTTTTAATTTTTCCACTCTCACCTTATTTCAAATATATCATAATATAGATATGAGAAAATCTTCTTTTGATGTCCCTTTGCTCTAACGATCTCACGTTTTCTGTGAAATCATATGGTTAAAAAAAATTAAATAGAATATTACAAAAAAAAAATGAAGAAAAGTCTAAACGGGGTGGGGTGGAAAAATGCTAAATAGGGCAGGGTGGGGTGGATTAAAAACTTAGTAGGCCAAAGCCCTGCCTACCCCAATTGCCATCACTATGCTTATGCACTTGATTTCTTCTTTTTGCAGGAGGAATATTAAAAGTCCGTTTGGATTAGCTGATTTGAAGTAGCTGATAAGCATTAGGGGCTGAAAAGCATTTTAAAGTGCTGAAGCTGGTTTAATAAATAAACAGTTACGTGTTTGGATACAAGTGCTGAAATTGATAATAAGTTGCTGCAGTATTTGATACAAAAGTGCTGATAAGCTCTTTTTCTGTTAAAATGACTTAAATAACCTTAGAGCTGTTTACACTTATAAAGGCATAATTTCTTCAAAATTTTAGATTCCAGATCGATTCAAATACAAAATATTCTATTTGTCATTTTACTTTATACAATTGTGCTTAGATAAGATAATTTTTATGATAAATATAATTTATTTTATGATAAGCATTTAATCATAAGTTATAATAATTAATAAATTTACAAAAGTTTCTTAGTAAAAAATAAACCTAAATAGGAAAAAATATTTGAAGAAAAACAAACATTGTGTTTATACACCAAAATTTAATATGTCCTCATTTAATACATACAGTTCAAAGATTAGTACACAATTACATTGATATAAATATGCAAAGGAATAGAGAATTTTCTTATCTTAAATAGTTAATTAGAATTGTAGACTT
>ML275056.1:85123-102913 GCA_005239495.1 Nicotiana undulata | reverse complement strand
GGGGGGGGGTTAGGTTCAAAAAATATTTACGGCAGTGATTATCGATGTAGGAGTTTTGTTCTAAAAAGAAATATTTTAAGTATAAAATAGTAAAAAATTTGGTCAAACTTAAAGTGCTTATAAGCTATAAATTCATAAGCTGGGGGTGACCAACTTATGACTTTTGGCTTATTCTTGACTTATAAGCACTTGGCTTATAAGCACTTTTAACTTTACCAAACACGTAGATAAGCCAAAAAGTGCTTATAAGCTAATTTGACCAGCTTATAAGCTTAGCCAAATACCATCTAAAAACAGAAACAGAGGAAGAACAACCGATTGGAACCACTGTTTGCACGTTCTCATATCTCATAACGTGCAGTAGTTTTTAGGAGCTCCGTTAGTAACATTCTTAAATTTAATCTCTTCTAAACGGGTTGTATCCATTCATATGGGCGACCCGCGACCCAAACCTAATATCCAACACATACCGATATAGAAGAGGAACGTAAAACCCTTTCATGAGCAATTATGAACCATCTTGCTTATTGGGGAGTGTCTACGACTCTAGTCTATCCATTATGTAATACAGAGACTGAAAGCATTAATCACTTGTTCTGTAGTTGTGCGATATCTGGGATGTTATGGAGTAAACTCCTGCAGTGGCAAGAAGAGATTCAAAGGAATGGCAGCAGGAATTTAGTTGGACTGAAACTCACCGTAGAGGAAGGAACTCAGGGGCTGACATATATTGAATGACTCTTGCAACTGCTGTGTATTACTTATGAGACGAAAGAAATTCAAGAATCTTTCAGAACAAGAGGAGAGCTGCTGTAAGAGAGCACAGAAAATCATATCTTCCACGGTATTTAGAGTCATTTTGTTTGGATAACGTAACCATGAACTCTTGATAAGGTTAATGAAACTTTAAACTTAACATGAAAAGTTAAAGTTCATTCTGGACATGCATAAGGTACTAATATTGGAGTAAAACTAAACATAGAGAAGTAATGACCTATAGTAAGAATTTTCACAACATGGATCCCTGATTTAAGAAGCCCAATAAACCTTTACAAAAGCATCAATAAACAGTCACAGAACATATTTTTCTATCCCACACAATGCTAACAGCTCAAAAATCATCTTGAAGATTATTTTGTTGTTACAACATTCATCACTTCTCATTTCCACTCAAGTCTCCACCAGAGGAGTGAAAAAGAAAATACCACCAAGCCTATCATTGCTAGGTGAATTGCCACCATAAACCAGCAGCCCCTCTTGACCATCTCGTCGGCCGCTGGCGAAGGCGCACCACCCTCGTGGCCCCGGATGGTCACCGGAATCAATCCACCGCTTCCAAACTAGTGTCTCCGTGTCAAGGGCATAGACATCACCGGAAAATTTCCCTGCACCTAAGTGACCTAAGTCACTGGGGTCAATTTCCCCACCATAGATAAAAATGTACTTCCCAATCCCAACAGTTGAAAATACACTCCTAGCAGTAGGTTTTTCACCATTTGTCTCCACTTGCACCCACTTTTCTTCAATTGTATCAAAGTAATGCACATCATCAAGTTCATCCCCAGAGAATCCATACACAACCCAGATTTTGCCTAGGACCACAGTCAAACCAGGTCCACCTCTTGGTTTACAATTTTCCCCTGGTATAGGAAATTTGATCCATTTCTTATCAACAACATCATAACACCAAAGATCACTTAATCTTCCAGCATTTCCACAACCACCAAAGACGTATATCCTCCGATCATCAGAAGTCATCGAGTGGTAGCTTCGGTGAGGAGGACCCTCATCCCCACTAGACAATAAGGTCCATTTGTTAGTAGTTGTGTCAAAAGAGTAGAGCTCATTGAGCTCCTTGTGTTCAGCATCTCTGCCACCAAATACATAGATTGTTTCCCCTACAGTGGCCATAGTGACACCAACACGAGGTGGAGGGACATCCCCAGCAGCGTCTGCCACGGACCATTCTTGGTCAGTGAGATCAAACGTGTATAATTTGTTGTCGACGGGGACACGAGGTGTGAATTCACCCCCAAAGGCATATACCTTTTGTCCTACAATAGTGATGGCATGCGAGCTTCTTGCCCCAGGTCCAGCCCCTTTTTCCTCCAGCTGCATTTGAGAGACTATGTTAATGAAAATCCATCAACTAGCCTAAAATTAAATCGAAAGAACAGAACACCTTACACTACGTCTATTTAACAGATTAACCAGACATGACCTTACAAAATTCAAAAGTAGAAATTGGATCGGTGAAACAATCACAATACAGCTTTTTTGATATGTAGAAATCATCAAGAGAAACACTTCTAAATAAAA
Organism: Nicotiana undulata; assembly: GCA_005239495.1. NCBI lineage: Eukaryota > Viridiplantae > Streptophyta > Magnoliopsida > Solanales > Solanaceae > Nicotiana > Nicotiana undulata. The sequence goes on along the minus strand of ML275056.1, from coordinate 100,594 downwards.
GGAACACAAACAATCATAACCAGATATGAGCTATGTGATCTCAATTCTCCAAATGGATGGGTCCAGGGACACAAAAAAAAAGATACCACTTAAACAAGAGATTCACATACCCAGAAACCAGAATTTCAAGAAATTATTACTATAATTTTAGTTATTATTCCAAAAGAAGCAGACAGACATGAAAGTAATATATCAGAGAAACATAAAGAATACATGGCAAACCTTGATCCATTTGCCTTGTGTTGTTGCAGCCATCGTTAAAAAGAAGAAATTCTACTCTCCTGTGGATTTCTCTTCCTATAAATACATAAAGCTTGAATTTAAAGACACTTTCACTTGTCTTGTGTCATGGTTTTAGTACTCATCTGTTCAACTACACCCTAAAATTGCCCTTCAAGGTGGAGAACAATTACTAAAAAGCGTGGCCCTGGCCTTCCAATTTTATTTAATTTTCTTATTCAACCAGCATTTTGTCTTTTAGTACTCAATTAGTATATTGTTTCATTTCATCTGGACACTATTATTATTTGAAATTGAAAACTTTCTTTAACTACAATATACATTTTAATGTACTTTTATTATTAATATGCAATATACACTACTTATAGTTATTTAATATATGCAATTTAAATTAACTAATATTCAAATCGAGAAAAAATTTAAACCGCATGATTCTTTTATTCTTTTTTGGAGCGGAGAAAGTACTTTTGGGAAATAAAACAATGATCTCTTGGAAAATAAATACAAGAAATTTCTAGATTCCCATGAAGGGCATGAATGGAGCCTTTTCTTTTGTAATACAAAAATTAGAGTTGAGAAGTTTGTGATTAATCTAAGGGCACCATAACATCACCTATTGAATTACTTTAAGTTACAAGTGGACGTGATTTCGGTTGTCGTATTAGGTAATGCTCCCATTCGTTATGTAAACCGGCACTAACTAGTGGTATACTTTCTTACTTAGAAATAGTTGCCTGGTTGTCCTTTATGGGGCAGGTCTTCTAATATGCAGATCAGTTTATAGTTCTTTTAACAGGTTATAGTTTTAACCCTGAAATCTGAATATGCGATCATAATTTAAAGGCGGAATAAATGTACGGCTACTTTGACTTGCGCAATATTTTCATCTGGCTACATGGGCTAGACCTATACCTATTAAATATATTAAACAGTACAATTATGTGTCAATTTAACTTTGCCCACTCAGTCCTTTTAAAAATACTTGCGTGTAAAGTAAAATGCGTCTTACGTGTCAAAACAAACCAACCAACAAATGCCAACTATTTTTTTACCAGGTCAGAATTACTCCTAATCTAAAGTCCTAATGTAAATTACTCGTTCCCAAAATTCACTTTGTTCATCTCAACAAGTTACAAAAAACCCTAAACTTGTTTCTTCTCTCTTCCACTCACGATCGATTACCCTTTCTTCTTTGATTTCATTCTTCAATTTTCATATGATTACAGTGTTTGGTTTAGGGTTATCCTTTGATTTCGTGCAATTTATCCTTTTCATCTATTCCATTTCCGATTCAGAGTGAAATTAGAGCTGTCAGAAGTTGATTAGGGATGTTGATGGAGAAACTCAATTGGGAGTTCTTGGCTGGTGGATTATCTATGCTCGTGGAGAAGAGACAAGATACATAAGTTCTCTTTTAACCCCATTTGTCGTCTTATGTTTGCTTTAGGGTATTCTTGATATTTGGTCGCAAATTTAAGATTAAATTCAAAGTCTTCATTGCAAGTGACTTTGTCTGTCTTTTAGTTAGCTATTTCATTACTTTATCTGATGTCAGAATTTATAGCCACTAAATTTCACCATGGGGGAAATTAACTGTTGAAACAACAACAACAACAACAACCAGTATAATCTCACAAGTGGGGTCTGGGGAGAGTAGGATGTACGTAACCTTACCCATACCCGGACTGTGTACCAAATTATATTGAGGAAAGGGAACCTGTGGTATTTTCTATTGATAAATACCTCTTTTCAATTATTGAGCTTTACTCTTATGCTAAAGACTTAGGGTATGCCTCTGTGAGTGGTTTTTATCACTTTGACCTTAAAAGTTCAGAGTTCAAGGCCTTGAAAGTAGACTGTAAACTCTTAGAGATTCTAAATGACTTAAAATCAGGAGACAGTTTGGACTTATACTTTAAACATATTATAGTTGAAGTTGTAGTTGATGAGCCTGAAATTGTGGGCTTTGTTGTTGAGCCTGAAGTTATGGGCTTACTTGCCGGGCATGAATACTCGACTGGTAGGTCAATTGATGTGTCTAGACCTGAACTTGGGTATGGGGATACTAGTAAAGAAGACCTAGTAGATGTGGTAATAAATGAAGAGGAAAAAGGAAGGGGTATGAGAGCAACAACCAATTGGTGTTGATAATTTATCAGATCTAGACTGGACTGATTTTGAGCTAAAAAATAGTGACTCTGATTTAGTTGGACTTCTTGAAGAACATGACAGTGATGTTGATGATGAATTGAGGGCTATCAGGGATGAAAAGAGAACTAAGTGGGCTGCCAAGGTTACCAACACTAATAATGTGCAGAAAAGAAAGAAAGTTGCAGTGCCTGAGAAAATCATTTTAGGGGAAGCTGGTATAGATAGAGTTTGGGGACACTGGAAGGAACAAGGTTGCTAGGTATGTTAGTAAACTAGTTGGTGATGAGGATTATATTTATAGTTCATATGTTGGTAGTGATGATAGTGAAGATGAGTTAGATCATGTTGTTGAACATGAGATTTATTTACCTAGTAGAAAGAAAAGTAACAAGGTTAGGTATGATCCAAATTGTGTATTAGTTATATTTGAGCTTGGTATGGTGTTTGAAAATGTTAAGGAATTTAGAGAGGTTGTAGCTAAATATGCAGTTAAGTACAAAATTCAGTTAAAATTGAGACCTAATGATAGTAAGAGAGTTAGAGTGAAGTGCAAGTGCAAGAGATGCAAATGGTTATTGTATGCTAATGTCCAACATATAATAAGAACAAAATGTGCACTTCCAAGTTTATTGCTAACAAGCTTAAGGATAAAATCATATCTCAACATGTAATAACAATTCTAGAAATTCAAGATTTGGTCGGAGACAAAGAAAACTTATATGTTGGTAGATCAATACGTTACATGGCTAAAATGAGAGTGATAATGCATTTTATGAGTGATTGGAAGTTAAAGTTTTCAAGACTTTGTGATTATGCTAACATGATAAAGAAAACAAATCCTGAGAGCTCATACTGGATTAGAGCTGACATAGAAACAACACCTGGAAAGAATCTATTTTTATATTTTTATGTCTGTTTTGATGCTTTAAAGAAGGGTTAGATAGAAGGGTGTAGGAGGATTATAGTCTTTGATGACTGCTTCTTAAAAAGGTACTTGTAAAGGTGAACTGCTAATAGCAATATGGAAGAATGGCAATCAACAAATATATCCAATAACATAGGCACTTGTAGACCAAGAGAGCAAACATTCTTGGAGCTGGTTCATAGAGCATCTAATTGCAGATCTGGAACTAGGCAATTGAGAAGAATTAACTGTCATGTGAAACATGCAGAACGTATCTTATTACCCTTATTTACTACTTATTGATTTTAATTGTTTATGTCTATTTTATTTCAACTTCATTCTGTTTTGCAGGGGATTGTACCAGCCATTAATGAGTTGATGCCATGTGTTGAACACAGGTTGTGTGCCAGACATATTTGGTCCAATTGGTCTAAAAAGCAAAAATGAGAGAAGAGAAGAAAATAATTCTGGAGATGTGCAAAGTCATCATTTGAGCTAAGATTTAAAAAAGAGTTAGTAGCTTTAATCATATTAGGGAAGGACATCTGTGTAGATTTATTATGCTATGTTAAAGAGCAAATGTGATGTAGTAGAGAATAACATGTCTGGAACTTCCAATTCTTGCTTATTGGGGCTAAGACACAAGTAATTCATTAGCATGTTAGAGGAGATTAGACACAAGATTATGACTAGGCATGTAAAGATGAGGAAATTTGCTAAAACTTGAATTTTAGATATTTCACCAATGGCCAGGCTAATGTTAGAAGATAGTAAGGAGTATTCAATGAGATGTAAGGTGATATGGAATGGTGAGAAGGGTCTGAGATTGAAGAGGGTCAGGTTTATTAGACATGTACGTGTAGGTCTTGATAGTTAAGGGGGATTTCATGTTCACATGCATTATATGCTTATTACCACGTAAATGAAGAACCTGACATTCAAGTGAAAAAATGGTACAGAAAGCACTAATTTTTAGGGCCTATCAATATGTTATTCAACCAATACCAAACTTGGAAATGTGGTATGCTACCAATAATCCCACCATTGCGCCTACAAAGCCTAAAGTAATGCCAGGAAGGCCCAAGAGGTGTAGAAGAAAATCTAAGGATGAACCTAAAAAGAAATATGTCAAGTGGTCAAAGAAAGGAGTAAAAATGACATATTCAAGGTGCCAACAACAAGGACATAACAAAGCTCATTGTACTACAACTATAAGTTAATCCAATCCTTAAATTGCTTGCATGCCATTAATAGGTTATACTTATCAAAATAATTCCTTGCAGGCTGGATTAGGACAGTCAATCCAACAAGCGCAAACCAACCAGCAGTCACAGCCCAACCAAAAACCACAATCTAGCCAACAAGTGTTGATACCCAATGTTTCCCTCATATTTTTATATGCATCATTATTTAGCTTATAAGCATATACAATTATTTCTCACAATTTTTCCACAATTTTAAAGCCTTAAAATTGACTTTCTTGCATTTAAATTACTTGAATGTTTATTAGCTACTGCTTCAATTATTTTGTGATGACTTAATTACCTAAATATTATTATTTGCAACCATAATACATGTTTCATATATGTTTATTTTATTTTTTATATAATTACATTAGTATTTTTAGGCCATATGCACAAACTTGCAATAATAGCCTATATTTTACAATTTTACTGCATTTGTCATTTTATTCAAGGATATAAATAATATTTTATATTTTTATAATTGTTTTAAAATATTACTTTCCATAAATAACATTTTTATAATTTATTTAATTGTTTTATTAATTTATTTTCTTAATCTCTTATTTTAAAAATCCGACCTAGATCCCTTAAACCAAGCCGTTGATCAACGGCTCACAACCCTCGACCATTTTTCTCTTATAACTCGACCCCCCAAACCCTAGAAAAATTGTCTCTCGCTTGCCGCCTTTGAACTCTCTCAAACCTCCCTCCTCTCTGCCAAACCCTAGTCATTTCTTGCCATATATGATCACTCCCCGGTACTGGATCCTTTTCTATACCACTTGTCTAAACATGGCAAGCGAATCTCAAAAGAATCGAACCAAAGTCGGTTCAAATTCTTTTTCTTTCTGTTATTTTGTCTGTATTCACTCTTGTTCTATTATGGGTACGAATCTCTGTATATCTCTGTGAATTCTTACTTACCCTAAAAACTAAGGTTTCAAATCTCTTTAGATCGAACCAAAATTGGTTCGATTCTTTGATTTTAAGTGATAATTCTGTGTAACGTTTGATTTTTTTTAGATTCTGCCAGTTGTTTTGCTTTCCCTAAAATTAGAGTTTGAAATTTCTCTCTTTTCCTTACTGATTTCGATTGCATATGATATTCTTTCCTTTCTAGTGTTTGATTGATGATTTCCTTGTTTGGGTGTTCGATTTCTACTACTATATAAACCCCTCCCCATTCCTCTTTGAGACAGATTTGAATCGTTAAGAAATTTACTAAAAGTCGAAGTTACATGCTCTTTGTTCTCGAATACTCTTATTCTATATTCTGGTTCTTGGCCGGCTAAAAGCCAAGGCCAAAATTTTGGGTTCTTTCTCTTTGTTGATATTCAGAACCTATGTACTTCCATTCTTTCTTGTTTATCTCTTAACTAGTGAGTTACCGAACTTTTGTCACTTCATTCCTATTTACCTGTCATTTGCATATGTTTTCACTTTTAGAGATGGTAGTTTAATGTATTTTCTGGGTTGTTCTCGTGTGCAATTCTGATTGCCTTACTTCAATTTAAGGTTATTCTAATCTTTAACCCTATTACGTTGGTAATTGATAATAGGCTAGATTCATGTAGTTTAGCGACTATTTATAACCCAACTTTACTATGCTTCACTATCTTAGGAAGGTTAAATGACGATAAAATGGCTCTAATTGTGGATTTTATGTTTTGCAGGAGCAAGTTGTGCTTATGAGGACCTAGGATGGTGTTTGGAGCTAAAATGAAGCAAGAAAGGCCCCTTGGAGTTGAATGCATGTGAAAGACAGAAGAGAAAAAAGAGGAAAATAGCTGGGTCACTCTAGCATGGGCCAAGCGCGGCCACGCTAGAGCAAACAAGGTGGGCACTGTGAACATCTACTAGCGCGGCCTGTAGTACGGTCATAGCGCGACCGCGCTAGTCCAGGAGTAGCCGGCAGATTAAAGTGTCATTATCGCGGCCATAGCGCGGTTACGAGCGTGGCTGCGCTAGTCTAACTGTCACGAGGCTTTCTACATTGCATTTAGCGCGGCCAGTAGAGCATTCAGTAGCGCGGCCGTGCTAGTGCCGTCCAGCACACGGTTATTTCAGGGGTAAAATTGGAAGCTTGGGAACAATTCCACTTAACCTATAAAAGGTCCAGTTCGCCCAAAAGAAGAGATATCAAGGTTTTAAGGTCTTGTTCAAGGAAAAGAGAGGCAAGAGGCAAGGAGGATAATTTTCATCTTTCTTCCTTGGGTTTTCCCATTCATGATGAATTCTATTGTTGTTATTATGAGTACAATTATGAGTAGCTAATTTATTTACTCTAAGGTTTTGGTGGAACTTGTTGAAGGATGAACTTCTTGTTGTATTAATATAGTTTACCCAGTTTAATCTCTATTTGTTCAACTAAGTTCTTGTTGTAGTTGATTGAAGGATCCTCAATTAGTTGTGCCTATTTAGTATGTATTACTCGGGAGAGAGTGCATATTTTGGTAGTTGTTGAACAACACCACTCCCAAAGTATAGGAGGGATCCATAACCGAGGGTTTAAAGGTGGGATTAGGGATAACGAAACCTTGGGTGCAATTTAAGTGAGCTGTAACAAAAGCTAGCTAGCGTAACTCGGGAGAGTGCGTCTAGTAAATTGTCGTAATTACTCGGGAGAGATTTACGGTAACGAAACCTTGATAGAGACGATTAGGCAAAACTATAAGGAACATAACAGGAAGGGATTCCATCAACAGGTGAAATCACAACCTTAGATCCTTCTCTCATTTGTTTACAACCCAGTCATAGTTGGATTTTAGTTTAATTAATTTCATTCAGTTATAGTTAGTAGAAGCATCAACCATTGTTATTCAAAATATCTGGGAAGTTGATTACGAAGAATTAAGTGAGTCTGACACAAGTAATTGATAGGTTAATTCCCTGTGGGATTCGACTTTGTGCTAAATACTCAAAATATATTTGCAACGACCGCTTAGTCCTTTTTATAAGGCATAGTTGGGCGTGATCAAATTTTGGCGCTATTGCCGGGGAACTAACGGTGTTATCAGTTACAGTTGGAAGAAATACAAAAATTCTTAGTGTAGTTAATTTTCTTCATTTTCAATCCATACATTGAAATTGTAACGTTGTCTAACTTGGTTGTACAGGTTCATGCCTAGAAACTCATCGAGAACTGGTGAAGTGTTTGAAGACTTATCAGACCCCGAAAAAGTTTTCAAGGCCTTGAACCGGGCCAACCGGAAAAGCAAACAACAACCATCAACTAAACAACTTGAACCAGACATGGCTGATCTGGTAAACAACAGGAACAATAATGGGGATAACGTGGTAGACCCAGCTACGCAGGTAGTGGCACTTCTTGTGCCAAAGGCTCCTTAATATGACTGGGCACAACCCACGACGGAAATTTTAGCCACAATGATATTAGTCCTGCAGATACAGGCTGAATCTTCTCAGATCACAAACAACATGCTGCATTTGTTGAAGAACAAGGGACTATTCTCGGGGTCATACATTGAAGATCCCTAACAACACTTGAAGTATTTCCTGTCAATCTGCAAAACTCAAAGGCAACCGAACGTAACTCAGGAAGCAATAAAGTTGTTGTTGTTTCCATTCTCAGTGACATGAATATCCCAAACTTGGCTAAATTCACTCCCTATCAATTCCATCACTACATGGGAGGAGTTAGTCAATCAATTTTTGAACAAGTTCCATCCACCCAACAAGACGGCTCAGCAAATTGATGAGATCTTGAGCTTCAGACAGAAACCAATGGAAATATTGCAAGAAACATGGGAACGATTCAAAGGGATGTTGGTTATATGTCCGCACCACGGTATTCCAGAGCAGATGTTGGGGCAGCGGTTTTACATGGGTCTGGCAGATAGTGTGAAGGAAAATGTTGATGTTTCATCTGGTGGAGCATTTTTGAGAAAATCATGGAGAGAAAGTCAAATCCTGCTTGACAAGATGACACAGAATTCAGGGTGGACAACCAGGAATGCACCCACCACTCTAGTAGTCCACTAAGTGTCCTTAGATCCAACCAACACTCTTGCTGAAAATATGGCCACCTTAATGACACAAATGAGCATACTCACCAAAAAGGTTAAAGAGTCAAGGCAGAAGCAGCAGGTGCACATTGTAGATACAACCAACGGGGGCTTATGCACATCTTGTATTAGTCAGCCAATTGGTAACTATTGATTTGCTGAATGTGATCATCATACTACCCTGAGAACATGAATTATGTGTCTAATTATGGGGGCCAGAGACAGGGTGGTTAGAATTGGGGCCAGCAGAATCAACCATACAGGCCAGTACAGCCACAAAATAACACTGGAAATATGGGAACCATGCGACCTCACGGTAATGTGGAGCCCTACCAAAGGCCACATGGGTACAATAATCAGAATCAGCAGCAGACTTATCATCCTCCTCAGCAACAACATGGTGGGAGACAGGAAGATGGGTTTGCTAGACTCGAGGCAATGATGCAGTAGGTTATTGGGTCAACTGCGAAAATGAGTGAAAGAGTAGATGCACATGAGTCATCCATAAAGAATATTGAAGTTCTAATGGGCCATATCTCGGTGTCTTTGAATAATCGTCCTCATGGGACATTGCCCGCAGACACTCAGGTAAATCCAAAAGATCAGGGTCCAAAGCAGCCGATGACAGTGAGTCTACGCAATGACAGAGACTTAGACTTGGAGCAAGAAAGGGCTCGAGAAAGCAGATAGGCTGAGACACTTGTACCAGTGCCTATTGAAATATATGATTCAGCAAGACTGACCGAGGTAACAGTGCAGCCTGCCCGGGAAGAAACCACCACACAGATCGAGGTTGAGAAAGAAGCTGAGACAACCTAGGAACCGGTAATAGAGGTAGTGTCTGACAAAGAGAAAGCCCAAATCATTGGAAAAAAGAGACCTCCAGCACCATTCCCACAGAGGCTGGCCAAGTACCAAAAAGATGAGCAGTGCAAGAAATTCTTGGAGATGTTGAAGCAAATCCAGGTAAATATTCCTTTGATTGATGCTTTGAAGGAGATTCCTGGTTATGCAAAAATGATGAAGGACTTGATGTCCCGAAAATTCGACTTCCAAGACTTGGCCACAGTGACTCTTACTCAAACATGCAGTGTCGTTGTGACCAGACTGATTGCTGAAAAGTTGTCGGATCCAGGGAGTTTCACCATTCCCTGCACCATTAGTAACTTTGCCTTTGCCAAGGCACTCTGTGATTTGGGGGCCAGGATTAATCTTATGCCCCTGTCCATCTATAAGAGGTTGGGGATTGGAAGAGCTAGACCGACATATATGTTGTTGTAGCTGGTAGACAGAACGGTGAAAAGACCCTCAGGTATTCTGAATGACGTATTGGTGCATGTAGGGAAATTTGTATTCCCTGCAGATTTTGTGATTTTGGATTGTAGAGTGGATGAAGAGATTCCCATAATTTTTGGAAGGCCATTCTTGGCCACGGGGTGAGCTCTCATTGATTGTGAAACTGGGGAGCTCAAGATGAGGTTGAACGATGAGGAGATAACATTCAACGTGCAGAAATCCATGAGGCGACCAAGTGAATTCGCCAACTGCTCCTCTTATTGATGCCGTTGATGTAATCCTGGAAGAAGATGATGAGTCCCTGACTATTGAGGACCCCCTTGCTGCATGTCTTATGAATTTGGATGAGGTGAGTGGGGAAGAATTGGCAGAATGGGTGCTGGCTCTTGAGGGAAAAGGATTTTGGCAGAGATCACTTGAATTTGAGCCCCTGCAATTCGAAAAGAGAGAGACTCCGTTAGCCAAGTCGTGTGTAGAAGAACCACCAAAGCTGGAGTTGAAGCCACTGCCAACCCATCTCAGGTACGCGCTTCTAGGACCTAACTCCACATTACCTGTTTTTATCTCATCCAGTTTGTTAGATGTGCAGGCACAACGGCTGTTGCAGGTACTCACAGAGTGTAAGACTGCCATTGGGTGGACCATGGCAGACATTAAGGGGATCATCCCGGCATATTGCATGCACAAAATTCTGCTAGAAGAGGGGCACAAACCTTCCAGGGAACACCAAATAAGGCTGAACCCCAACATGAAGGAAGTGGTGAAGAAGGAGATTATTAAGTGGTTGGATGCGGGAATCATTTTCCCCATCTCTGACAGCAATTCCTAAAAAAGGTGGTATGACGGTAGTGAGAAATGATAACAATGAGTTGATCTCTACAAGAATCATCATAGGCTGGAGAATTTGGACGAGCTATAGGAAATTGAATCTGGCTACTCGGAAAGACCACTTCCCACTTCCCTTCACTGATCAGATGCTCGATAGACTGGCAGGGAGGTCTCACTTCTGTTTTCTAGATGGGTACTCAGGGTAAAACCAAATCTCCATTACTCCAGAAGACAGGGAGAAGACCTCGTTCACATGTCCATATGGGGTTTTGCCTTCAGAAGGATGCCCTTTGGCCTATGCAATGCACCCGCCACATTCCAAAGGTGCATGGTGTCCATATTCACTGACATGGTCGAGGATATAATGAAGGTGTTAATGGATGATTTCTTAGTGGTGGGAAACTCATTCGATGAGTGCCTAACAAATCTGACCCGAGTGTTGAAGAGGTGCATCGAGGCTAACCTTGTACTTAATTTGGAAAAGTGCCATTTCATAGTACAAGAGGGTATAGTCTTGGGACACCTGGTATCAAGCAAGGGAATCGAGGTGGATCGCACCAAACTTGATGTTATATCAAAGCTTCCACCTCCCACATCAGTTAAAGCAACCAGGAGCTTCCTCGGACATGCCGGTTTCTACCAGAGATTCATCAAAGATTTCTCAAAAATTGCCAACCCTCTGTGTAAGTTGTTAGAAAATGATCACCCTTTCGTATTTTCTAATGATTTCAGGGTAGCATTCGAGGAGTTGAAGAAGAGTCTTGTCACGGCACCCATCATTGTTGCCCTCGACTGGGAGCATCCGTTCGAACTCATGTGTGACGCCAGTGACTATGCAGTGGGAGCAGTGTTAGGAAAGCGAAAAGACAAGCTAATGCACCCAATTTACTACGCAAGTAGGACGTTGAGTGGAGCCCAGTTGAACTACAGTGTAACTAAAAAAGAGATGGTGGCAGTGGTGTTTGCTTTCGACAAGTTCAGATCATACCTGATTGGCTCTAAGGTAATTGTTTACACTGATCATGCTGCTCTCAGGTACTTGATTAAAAAGAAGGAGTCCAAAACGGACCTGATTCGTTGGGTGCTGCTACTGCAAGAGTTCGACCTGGAGATTCGTGACCGTAAAAGCACAGAGAACCAAGTCGCGGATCATCTATCACAACTTGAAGGAGCTGAAAATGAAGTTGAGGTAGAGGATATTCTGGAAACCTTTCCAGACGAGCAGCTACTTGCCAAAAGCCTTGAGGAAATTGCATGGTATGCAGACATTGCAAATTACCTGGCAAGTGGTATCGTTCCCTATAAACTCTCCTCTGTGCAAAAGAAAAAGTTTTACCGTGACTGCTGCATGTATTACTGGGATGAACCTTATCTGTTTAGAATTTGTATTGAAAATATGATCCGGAGGTGCGTCCCTGAGATAGAACAATCTTCTGTTTTGCAGGCATGTCACACATCAGAATATGGCGGGTATTTTGGAGGAGTCAAGACGACAACAAAAGTTCTAGAAGCCAAGTTCTACCGGACAACTGTGTTCAAGAATGCACATCAATGGGTGAAGGGCTGTGATGAATGTCAGCGAACTGGGAACATTTCCCGTTGCCATGAGATGCCCATGAACCCAATTCAGGAGGTTGAAGTGTTCGATGTATGGGGGATAGACTTCATGGGTCCCTTCGTCAGCTCCTATGGCAATAAGTACATACTTGTTGCTGTAGATTATGTGTCCAAATGGGTGGAAGCTGCAACACTCCCCACCAATGATGCAAGGGTGGTGGTGGGGTTTTTGAAGAAGAAATATATTCACCCGTTTTGGGATCCTGAGAGCCATTATCAGTGACGAAGGCACTCTCTTTTGCAATCGTGCCTTCGAGAAATTGCTATCAAAGTACGATGTGCGCCATAAGGTGGAAACCCTATACCATCCTCAGACCAGTGGACAGGTGGAAGTGTCGAATAGAAAAAATAAAGAGTGTGCTGACTAAGACTGTAAATACCACAAAAACTGATTGGGAAAAAAAGCTAGATGATGCACTCTGGGCCTACAGAACCTCTTTCAAAACACCAATTGGAATATCACCATAAAAGTTGGTGTTCGGGAAGGCATGCCACTTGCCGGTAGAACTGGAACATAGAGCTTGGTGGGCATTGAAACAACTAAATCTAGATCTTGAGGCTGCGGGCACAAATAGAGTCACCGAACTGCATGAGCTTGATGAATTCAGATATCTTGCTTTAGAGCACGAGGATGTACAAGGAAAAATGAAGAGGTTGCACGATAAGAACATTGTTGAGCAAAACTTCAAACCCGGAGATATGGTGTTGCTGTATAATTCAAGATTAAGGCTATTTTCGGGTAAACTCAAGTTGCGATGGTCTGGGCCATTTCGTGTGGTCGAAGTGCTTCCTACAGGTGCCATAGTGATTTCATCAGAAAAAGATTCCCACACATTCAGAGTTAACGGGCACAGATTGAAACCATATGTGGGCATGGATGAAACCAAGGAAGTGTCTGTGATACATCTGACTAAACCTTAGAGGTCGAGCGATCCTTAAATGTGCTCATATGCGTCGTGCCGCGACGTTATATCAGGCATGCATCAGAGGCAACCCATTGACTTGTTGTAATTATCGTGCCACGACATTAACTAAGGCGCTGGTTGGGAGGCAACCCAACGTGTAGTGTTTTTAGTGTAGTAGATGAGTAGTTGAATTGTTGTAAGTACTAACATATGCAGGTGTGCCTAGGCGAGGGGGGAATCCAGCCACACTAAGGGAAAAGAGAGAAAAAGGTGAAAAATTCTGAGGCTTGGGACTAGCGCGACTGCGCTAGTGGCCGCGCTAAATGGCCTCCATTCTGCTTGGGGTTAGCGCGGGCGCGCTAGTGAATGCGCTATGACCGCGCTAAATGGACTCCATTCTTCCTCGCCTCGACGCTACTAGCGCGGGCGCACTAGTGACTGCGCTAGTGGCCGCGCACATAGCCCAGCGTTCTGTCTAGCTAGCACGGACGCGCTATAACCGCGCTACGCCCGCGCTAGTGAGGTCGCTAGCAGGATTGTTTTCGTAAGTTTATTTTTTTTTATTTCTTTTTTTCTATTTTAATTTTAATGTACCCCTCCCAAACCCTAACCCCCCCTTCTCCTATTCTTCCTAACCCCACTTCCCCTCTCAAACGCTTACCTTCCTCACCAAAACCACACGTCTCTCTCCCTCCCCAATTCACTCTCAACGCTAATTCCACCAAGTTCACTGATAATTACACCCCCCCAACACACTTCTTCACTTCTCACTATCTTCTCACACAACATGTATTTGTTTTCTTTGCCATTTTTTATTTTTGTAGGTTTTCTTTTTAATTTGTTATTAGGTAGTAGTTTTTTTATCTTCTCTTTTATTAGAAGTAAATTGTAGTGTAGACTTAGTGCCTGTGGGTGGTGGTATTTGGGGAGTTGTATCTCTTGGCTTAGTTGGGTGAATTTGGGCAATTGTGGTGGTAATTGGGTTTCAACTTGATTAATTGGGGGCTCCAGTGAATGATGCCCACCAAGTGTTTGCTAAAATGCCACAGTGAATGTAAATGATAATTGTTACCAATTGTATGGGTGAAGTCTGAGTAACCACAATTGGGTCACCTCTTTTGTGTTGCGCTAATAACGTCTATTATAGGTACAATGGCACCTTCTAGAAAGCGTCAGGCCACCTGATCTTCATCCAGCAGACAAGCAGGATCAGCGAGAGCACGAGCATCCACTGATACTCGACCTTATAATAGCAACAAGTTCGTATCTGCTAAGGCTCAGGACCGGTTTGCCGAGAAGGAATCGAAGGTGGCAATACCAGAATGTGACATAGATACAACATCCATCCGACTTAACTGTCCGAGGATGTATGATGAGCTGACCCGACGTCGGTTGGATGTGTTCTTCAAGGAGTCGGACGAGGCCAGTGTGATGGTGGTGAGAGAATTTTATGCTAACAGTCTGGAGCACAGGAATTATGTAGTCACCATGAGGAAGAAGCTTGTGGACGCCTCTGTGGAAGCCATTCGGAGGGCCTACCGACTTTTGATACCTAATTTTCACTCAAATTATTTTTAAACCTGCATATATACCTTCAAAACCAGTTTTATAACAATTGGTATTTTTCCATAATTTTTCCATATTTTTATTAATTTATTTCTAATTTATCCAGTACTTTTATATCCAGTAATTAATCATAAATTGCGTTAAAAATAATTTCAAAACATTTCTTGGCTTAATATATCATTTTTGATCCTATTAGGATTTAATTATTTCAAAAATTAGCCAAATTGCATTATTTGGCTATAATCGCAATAACTTTGCAATTATAGCCTAACTATATATTTTGTGCTATTTTTACTCAATAATTAGTCATTGTATTTTAAATACTAATTAATAATTTTAATTTAATCTATTAAGCATCAATTTCATTTTTTTAATAATTATTAACCATTTTTATAAATTATTTATCTATTTTTATGGGGTATTTAACAATTAGCCACTTTTAATTTCAATCCTAGCCTAATTAAATCCGGATCCCTACCCATTTAATTAACCCAAATAACTCAGCCCCGTCTTTATAAAATACCCGGCCCAATCCCCCATTCAATCTGAGCCGTTGACAAATTCAAATCAACGGCCCAGATTAACCCTTTCCTTAATTAACCCCTAAACGACTACCCCCTGTCATTTCCCCCGCTTAATTCTCACCCGTCTCTCTATCTCCCTCTCTCTGGTTCTCTCTAGAACCTCCCCTCCCC
>ML275056.1:67560-84817 GCA_005239495.1 Nicotiana undulata | reverse complement strand
ACCCCCCCCCCCCCCCCCCCCCCCCCGTCTGAGCTCTGTCTCTCTTCTCCGGCCACATCCCTTGCCGGAAAACCATGAGGTTCTCACCCCTCCTCGACCCTGAGGCTCTGCCTTTTACGTTTGTGTCATTGATGAGGGTTTTCAAGTGACCCTGAGGCAGTAACTCCCACCCATGGCCTTTCACGTCGTTCTCCGGCCATCTACGACTGTACGAGTAAGATTTCTTCATTTTTCGGCTAGAACCAGTGGTTCTTTAGCCGATTCTCCTTCCCTTTTGGTTGTCTCTACGAAACCCTAATTATCAGTCTTTGGTTCCATAGATCTATAACAGATCTTGGCTTATTCCAAACTATTTTAGTGTTTTCAAAAGGTTTTCCGATTTTTTATGAAGTGACTCTTCATCTTCAAACAAGGGTTTTCAAACCTCTTTTCAAAAATGGTTTCCCTTCAGATTGCAAGTATTATTTTATGATTTTCATTATGTTTAAGCTTTATTTGAGCTTTCTCCCTTTGTGTCTGAGTTATTTCGTTAAAAACCCCAAAGTCTTAGCTTTAATCTGTGATTCTAAGTCCGTTTTTGAGTATATGTTCGATTAATCTGCATGTGTGTTTGCTTCTCATGAACATCCTGTGATTCTGTAGCTTTTACCCTATGTTGCTTGATTAGGGTTTCTGATTTCGATCATTCTTGCCTATATCATGATTATTCTATTAATTTGGGCTACACTCTATATGAATCCCTAATTTTTGTGATTTTACCCTACCCGGCTTCTTAGGGTTTCTGATTTTTATGAGTTTATTTCGTTTGTTCTCATAATTTGTGCAAATGTCTCCTAAATAAGTAATACTTTCTATTTGTGATTCCCTGAATCCTTGTGATTAATTCCTCACTGATCTCGCATGATATTCTCTATTGATTTTTTGACTTGTGAAATATTTTTTGACCTTATTTTATGCACTACAAGAATTTTGATCTTTAACGACCATTATTTTACGAAAGGACATGAAACCGGTCGTTATAAGTATACTTCTAGCGGCCGGGAATTATTCTGGACATTAAAGTCAAGTTTGGATTCAACATTAGCGAGGGAAAAATATCTTACCGCTTAAAAGTATACCATTCCTTCGTTAAAACATATTTTATAGTAATTAAAAAAGAAAAAATATACAGTCTTTTCCCAAAATTTCACCCCGCCCCCAAACCCACTCCCACTCCCACGTCCCCTCTCTAACTAACGTGAAACGAACTGGATTCTGCCTCTCGTCACTGTGATTTTCCGTTCACTGGGCCTCTCTATTGAATTAGTCTTAGGGTTTGTTCTCCTTCTCATGGTAAGCTTCGCCATCTTCATTAACTTTCTGATTGGTCTGATTTCGTGTAATAGTTAGGGTTCTACCTAAAGAAATTTATGATCGTATAAAATCAAATATTGAAAATGTTAGATTTTGTCTTCAACTAGTAGTCTTTTTACTTTTATTCCACCAAACTAAATGGTTAAGAAACGAAAGATTTTGTCATCTTTTGAATTTTATATACAAGAACAGCGCCTTCTCTTCATCTAAATGAAATTATATGCTTTTAGTTTTTTGATTTGGTTGAAAAATTAATCTTAATTTTTGATTTATCGTAATTATGTAACTGAAGGAGAGATACACATATATAAAATGAGACTATGGGGAGGTGTTGTAGGTTATCCCAACACTATTGGGAAAACAAGCAGAACCTCTTTTTGGGGCTAAACTTGTATTGTTTCCTCTCCTAATTTAGCTGTGAGATATGACCTTGATTAGCTGCAATTCCATTCAGATTCCATTCATTCGTTGCGATGAGTATTTAGTGTTTGTGTATTTAGGGATGTCAAATTTACTATTCTGAGGTGTTTTAGTAGTTTAAGCAATCGAAAGTATTGAGGGTGTTGTGTACTCAAAACCTAAGCTGCTGTTTATTATATTTCTCTAAGTGAGCGAAGCGGTTAAATTGTGTATTTGGGTTCCTTCTTTTTCTTTTTGGTCCTCCTCTACAATAGATCTTTTACGGATCTCTGCTTGTTAAAGATAAAAGGCTTGGATAAATGAAAAAGAGAATCTTGGGACCTACTTCATTTGCAAAATTTTGATCTTTATCTTTATTAAAATACAACTTATGTTATATAAGGTGGCTTCAAGCTATACATTATGATGTCACACAATGTCCTTCATGATGTATTACCAATAATTTAGTCATTAAAGTTGAATCCACGTTTGTTTGAAAACTGTAGTGTAGATAGTCTAGATTTAGCATGATTATTATCAGGTTGTGTATTAGTTTGTTGTTAGATTAAGGTTTTATATTAGTTTGAATCAGTAAACTAACAATTTCAACTATTACCTTTTTTATTCTGAAGTGTCCTAGATGCAAAGTTTCATGTCTTTCTAAAGATGGATATGGTGGTAAATTCTTTTTAGCAAGTTTACAAACGTTGTTTCAAAACATAATAGATGCGATTTGCTGTTTACAGAAAATTGCTAACAGTGTGATGGTTTAATGAACTTAGCAGTTCGTCATGATGTTAAGGAGCACTTAGGACATGCTAGGAGATATGAGGAGGGAGAAGGATAAGGAAGAGCATGTAGCCCTGATCTCAGATAGAGTTGCAGATTGGAAGATATATTAGACTAATATACGAGTCAATTTTATTGACAACTCGCTCTTACTGATGTTAACAAACTTCCTTTGCAGTCATGTTTTCCTAGCGATTAATTGGTATATGGTAGATATATCAAACATATTTCTTGTCAACTGAAATAATGAACTCATTTCTTGTAAATAAAGTATTAAAAGACAAAAGAAAGGAAAAACAAAGTCTTGATTGTGGTTAATAATGATTTTGACCTTTCTTGTAGTTCAAGTACTAATAGTTTTTTTTTTATTAAACTAACATAAACCTATTATTTTAACAGATCATAGAAGATGATGTGAAGAACCCGACCTTCAAGAAAGTACAGAGAAAGTAAAAGAATTTGAAATGTTAAAGAACAAGTTGAAGCACTATAGGACTTATATTTGTTAGAAATATTTAAGGTATGACTTCATATCTATTTTGGTGGACACTTTATGGTGGGGTTAAGTTCCAACTATGATGTTTCATTTTCTGTTAGAGATGATCCCATGTCTCTCTTCTTGGACATGGTAATTTATAGTGAGCTTAAAATCTTTCAGTAAGCTTTGCATCTAATCTTTATAAATTCATAATTTATATAGTTAAAGAGGAAGCAAGTAAAGAAACTGAGTCAATAGGTCTTAAGACGTTAGTCTATATGAATGCATTTACATGTTATGAAATATGGTGGATGCTTCGGCATTGTTATTCATCCCTACTACATTTTCCAATTCATGGTGTGACTATGTCTATATCTTAAGATTATTTAGAAGATCTGCCGTTACCCATGATCATCGTGCTTGTAGTATCAGTCCTAATAATAGTGTCCTGTTATAAAAAACACAGCTATAGGGCAGAACTGTTGATTTTACTTACAACTGGATATTTTCCTCAGAGCTTATGAATTATAGATTAAGAGTAGGTTGATAAACTTATATCCAACCAAAGCTAGCTCTAGTTTCTCAACTAGAAATAGGAAAATTCTAACCAGTCACTATTCATTTTTTCCCTGAAACGCTTATAAATAACTTTTTAGGGACCTTTTTTATATGGTTATGAAGTATGTTATCCAGTCAATTTACAATGTGCTAAATAGACACCAAGAAATTTGACTAGTTAGAATTTTTTGTTAATAGAGGTAGTGGTAACCGAGACTGCATTTCAGTTTCATCTCTCATTCGATTTGTGGAAAGAGGTCACAAAAAAGCTTCAGCTTGAGTAGAATATGATTAGTAATTTTATAGATTTCTTGATACAACATTTTCCCTAGTAAGAGCCCTGCAGTAGAAGTTTTCTTTCACATCCTAAGTAGTAGCAACCTAGTAATTGAAATGTTATACATTGGTTCTGTAAACAAAATGATCTAGGAGAAGCTTTCTTACTAAACTAGCTTGAACTTATTATTTTTACAGGTCAAATTTAAAATTTAATAAATCTTCCCTTGAAGATAGTGAGGCAGATGAAGTTGAAGCGGTTGAAATGTTGAAGAACAAGTTGAAGCCAAATAGGAACTCACTTTATTTTTCTAGGGGCTGTATGAAGATGTTGCTATTTTTGCACCCTACAATTCTTCTCTTCCTTTTTAGGAGTTGTAAAAATAGTGTTGTACAATTTGGATGTTTGCTTATGTGATTTTTAGTTCTTTATAATTTACAATTATATTTAATATATTTATTGAGTATTTTGTTTGTGTTCTTCTATATACATGTGAAAACATATGCAGTAATGATTACTATTTGGGAATTACCAAAAAAATATATTAAATTCTCATAAGGGAAACTTGGCCGCTAAAAGTGTTATTTGTGAAAATGACATACAATTAACGAAAGGCAAACTGGTCGTTAAAAAGGAGTTGCAACGACTGGATATGTTGCTGCCGCTAAAAGATCTTTAACGACCGGAATGGAATCCGGTCGTTAACTTTTAACGTCAAGGCTTTTAACGACCGGTGGCGACCGATTTTTGTCCGATCGTTATCGACTGGATATGGACTTTTAACGACCGAATTTTTCCTCGCTAAAGAACATTTTTCTTGTAGTGATGGTCTATTATACTGTTAACTGATTGTGATATGCTTGTATTGTACCTATGCTGTTTGTTTAACCAAAGAATTAGATCCCTTGACTAAAGCTTATTTTTAGGAATGAACACGGGTTTCTGATAATCGGGGAAATAATGATAAATAAAAAGGAGTAAGTAAATAGACAATAGTATGATGCACAGAAAAATAAAGAGTATTGTATTCGTAGTCCAGATTAATGCTCAACTCATTGTTGTTTTCATTCTCTGTGGCTGTTGTAAACCTTATGCTTGGTTTGCCAATCTCCACGGGGTATTAAGGCTTCTGAGTCATAGATAAGTGAGAACGGAGTTTCTCCCGTGGCTATTTTTGAAGTTGTTCTATATGCCCATAATACCGCTCGTAACTCATCAGGCCAATTTCCTTTGGCTTTTTCTAGCCGCTTTTTTAGATTGTTGATGATGCCTTTATTCGTTGACTCAGCTTGACCGTTAGCCACGGGGTGATATGGCGTTGAAGTAATCCGTTTGATTTGCCAGCTTTCGAAGAATTCCGTGATTTGCGAGCCTATGAATTGTGGGCCATTATCACACACGAACTCTTATTGAGAAATATCATTTCTGGATCAAATAGTAACAGGATCGAGTCATCCCTTATCTGGGCGATCCCTGATCTATCATCAATTAGAATGAAAATGAGGAAAATCATATTTGAGAATATTCAAGGCTCCAAAAGCTAAAATGCCACATGTACCAAACAAACAAAATATATGATGCGAGAAATATACAAAGAGAGCCGCACAAATTACTCCGGTAATAAGGCAAGATATCGCATGATCCTCGACAACATTTTGGAACCTCTGTAGTTCCCGACCAGAGTAAAAAATAAAGAAAGAGCTACGGTACCGTCTCTATGCTTTAACTGGACCATTTGAAAGTCCATCAACAATGGAACTGGCTATCCTATCCGGGATTATTAAACTGGCGACTGTCAAATTATGATTCCAGTGTTTGAGTTCTCATACCTCAAAACTCAAACACTAGGGAGATCACTTATACTTGAAGAGTAGTCAATCTGACTTGACATTATAAGAAGTGATTCAAACAATCGATTGCTTTGGCAGATACATTTCTAAGAGTATTCCGACATTATTTACCACAATCTCAACTCAGTCAGTTGTATTGCTCATATCAAGCATAAACACTTTAAATAGTGTTGAATGAGATCTTCAAAAATGCATATACTTCTCTTACACAAAAAGGATCAAGAACTGCATGTCGAGTCAAGAATCCCATGATAATAAACAAGGCTTTTATGTTCAAGTCAACATAAATGTATGCAAATATTCCATCAGAATAAAGTTCACTTTGAACAAACACATGGCTTATATTCGGTCCAACAACGACCATTCAAGTTAAAAAGCCTTTCTTAATGGCTAATTATATTACGACTCGGATTGGTTATCCCGAACATCTCAAATATTATTTTAGACATGTGTCCCTATCTACTTGGAAATATGTTCATATACTCCAATTTGGATTCAAAATCCAATAGATTTAATGTCTCTTCAAGACAAATTTACTAAGATCTATATTTATTTGGGATCAGTATTCCCTCAGACTCAATGTATTACCGAGATCAACAAGTAAATCCTACCAGGATTAATACTTCCACAGACTAAAAGTCAACTCAAATCAATCAATTCTATTTTATGCCTGAATGAAAAGGAGACGTCCTTTTCATAGCATTTAAATATATAAAATAGCCTCTTTTATTTAAAAGTTAGACACCTACGGGTGCAACATTAAGACATCGCACATGTAACGATGCATCCAAATATATATTTCAATTCTGTAAGACTAAATATGAGCACTCAAATAAATTCATAAAGTGCCATGAAATGTTAGTATTCAGATAGATAAATTCCCTAAAGTACCAAATGATGATATTAGACCCGAAGACACGAGGAAGTAACTGAATTCCCCGTATTGGTCACAACCTTTTTGATGAAATAAAAAGGGTTAAGCAGTCATCATCTAAAAACTATATATCTTCGAGTCCCGAATGTTTTTCCTTTTCAGGAAAAGGACCACATGGAAGGAATATTCAAGTGCTCGAGATTTCATTCTTCAAAGCTCAAACACTTGAGGGACTATACAGTATGGAAGGCAAAGATGAAGCAAGGAAGACTATCAAAAAGTCAAAGCTCGAGCCTGAAGATCCATCTACCCAACAAGTCAAGTGATACAAGCAAAATCGAAAGAGCCGAAGACTCAAACAAAGACTGATCCAAAAAACCTTCGAACATGTTCAGGTTAAAAGGCAAAAAAAAAAAAAAAAACCTTCGAACATGTTCAGGTTAAAAGGCAAAATATTACCTACGAACGTGTGTTTTAGAGGTGGAGATTGTGATGACCCAAGGGGTCATTTTATAAAATTCGACTCCGTTCCATGCAAACTAACCATAAAAATATTAAAATGAAATACCTCGATTTGCATGCGCAGTCCGAGCGTGAAACCAGAAAGCGTTTATGTGAAAATATGAGAAATAGTGAGTTTTAGATATTTAAATTTGATAAAAGTTGAATTTGGTCATAATTTGAGTAAACGGACCCGGATCTGTGTTCCGATGATCCCGGGAGGTCCGTAGTAAAATATGGGACTCGGGAGTATGCCCGGAAATGAATTTGAGGTCCCAAGCCATAGAAATTAATTTTTGAAAGAAATTATTTTGCTGAAATGTTCATGAATTAAAGAAATGAAATAATGCTAAAAATCATTGGTATCGGGTCCGTATTTTGGTTCTGGAGCCCGGTACAACTTTGTTATGATATTTAGAGGTTAACTGTGGAATTTGGTGAAAACGGAGTTCGTTTGACGTGATTCGGACATTCGGTTGAGAAATTATGAACTTTAAGAGTTTTTGATGAAAATGATGAGTTTTGAGGTTTAATTCATAGATTTACATGTTATTTCCATGATTTTATCGCACGAGCAAGTTCGTATGATGTTCTTAGACTTGCGTGCATGATTTGTTTAGAGCCTCGAGGGCTCGGGTGAGTTTCGGGTAGGCCACATGGTGTTTTTCACTTAAAAGTAGCTGTTGGTTTTTCCAATTCTGGTGTCTAGGTATTTTGACCTCTGCCATCGTATAGGAAAGACCGCGATCGCACAGAGTAAAGTGAGGCCTATTTGGAACCCTGTGTGATCGCACCTATGTAACCGCGATCGCACTGCCCCCAGCCCCCTACCCTGTGCGAGCGCACAACCCCACCCACTAACGCACTGCCCCTAGCCCCCTACCGTATGCGAACGCACCCCCACCTCCGCAATCACACAACCCAGTTTCCCCTTACCCTGCGCGATCGCATTTAATTAACTGTGATCGCACAGTTGCCCAACCTAGCTAATATAAATACTTGTTAAAAACGGCAGAACCCTTTCTTCTCCAAATTTTCAAAGTTCTAGCCCTAAAAACTAATTTTCTTCAACAATCTTCATCCCCAATTCATAGGTATTCAATTCCAAACTTTGCTCTTTCAATTCCTTACTATTTTGCATCATTTTTAAAGCAAAAACAAAGAATTTTCATGGTAAAAATCTAGGATTTGGGTAGTATTAGGGAGTTTTGTAAAAATTGAATTTTTATATCAAATTAAGCCCCGATTTCAAAACTAATAGCATATTTGGGTTCGTGGGTGAATGGGTAAACGTAATTTGGTCCGAACCCCAAGTTTAGACCAAGCGGGCCCGGAGTCGGATTTTCACTTTTTTTGAGAAAACTTAGTAAAAATTATATTTTCAATAAAGTTAGTTCCTTTAGCATTAGTTAATGATATTAAGTTAATTTTGATTAGATTCGAGCAAGTTAGAGGTGAATTCAAAAGGAAAAGCAATAATTGAGCAGTGAGAGGCCTGCAGAATTGAGGTAAGTGTTTGGCCTAACTTTAGCTTGAGGGAATAGGACTCCCCACTTGTTTGTTATGTGAATTGCATGGGCGTGGTGTATAGGTGTGGTGACGAGTATCTATGCACCACCCAAAGTGTTTGCTAAAATATAATCCCCTTTTCTGTTCCCCACTTATTTGATTATTGTCTTAACTGTTACATGTTCATTATTGTTTCTAAGACTATTTGGCCTAGTTGAATTGTTGTTAGTATTGTTGTGAATATTTAGAAAGTGTATTGGTTGTTTGAACTGGTTTCCTCGTGATATAAATATGGCTGAGAGGTTTGATATTATTTTATGGAATAAATGCATATATTTTGATATTCTTGTTGGTTTTATTGTTTGAGAGGTAATTGATGAAGTCATGAGGAAAATTCAGTTTATTATGTATAATTGTTGAAATAAAATTATTGGGAAAGTCTTGGCCTAATTTGTGAATTTTTTGAATAAACTGATATGATATGTCTGGTGGGAGCGGGTTGCACGCCGCAACAAAGAGTGATAAGGGAGGATAGGTGGGATCGGGTTGCACGCCGCAACAGGAGTAATAAGGGAGATATTTTAGGGAGGTGCAATAAGGGAGGACAGGTGGGAGCGGGTTGCACGCCGCAACAAGGAGTGATAAGAGAGGATATTTACATTTATATTTTACTGATTTTTCATGAAAAAGAGAATCAAACTTTTTAAAAGCTAAAATGTCTATTTTACTACTCTTTAAATATTTTAGTACTATTTTTATTTAAAGATTAGAGTTTGGAACTTCGAAGAGACATTTGAGAATTGGTTATAGCTGAGTTATTTTATTTTATTTGGTTGCAACACTTATTTATATATTTGTTTAGATTTCTTTCTTGATTATTATTTATTGTTATTATCAATCATATTGTTGAAGCCCGACTTAGCCTCGTCACTACTTCACCGAGGTTAGGCTCAACACTTACTCAGTACATTGGGTCGGTCGTACTGATACTACACTCTGTGCTCTTTTTGCACAGATCCAGGTACTATTCAGCAGTAGAGGATTCTAGGACGACCACCCGATTTCGTTTGGAGACACGAGGTACATCTGCCGGCGTTCGCAGATATCCGAGAGTCTTCTCCTATATTTACATACACTGTTTTATATCATTCAGAACAGTTACACTATTTCTTTCAGACATTATTTGTTGTATTCTTTAGTAGTTCGTGGATTGTGACACCAGACCCTGGGGTAGTCTTAGAGTTATTATTTTAATTAGTTCGTGGTTCGTTTCCTTTAATTGGCATTTTCATTATTCTATTTTATTGTTGTTGGGAATTACCCTAATTAAGTCCTTTTTAAATTGAGCTAATTATGCTGAAGTAATTAGTTAAGGAAATTAATTAAGCGATTTGTAACATTGCCTTGCCTAGCAAGTGTGGTGTTAGGCGCCATCACAATCACTAAGGTGGGGAATTTGGCTCGTGACAAGTTGGTATCAGAGCACTAGGTTTACTTAGCTCTCAAAATCCACGAGCAAGCTTAGTAGAGTCTGGAGGATCGGTACGGAGACATCTGTACTTATCTCTCAGAGGCTATTGAGTAGGAAACAACTCCAATTTATTTCTATTTTATCGTGCAAATTCTTGTACCTCAAATACTGATTTGGATTCTGCTATTCTCTCGCAGATGGCGAGAATACGTGCTTCATCTTCCGCTGGCCAGAATTCCGGACCTCTAGCAACAACAACTCCTACTAGGGGAAGAGGCCGAGGCCACGCTAGAGGCTGAGGCAGGGGCATGACTCAGACCATTGCTCAGGCAACAGCCACAACTGAGGAACCCCAGATTGAGATTAATGAGGGGGTTCCGGCTCAGACTGTCCCAGTGGCACCATCTCAGGTTCCCGAGGGGTTTATTGCTACCCCAGTTCTTCAGGATGCTTTGGTCCGTTTAGTGGGCCTTATGGAGAGTGTGGCCCAGACTGGAACCTTTCCTGTTGCAGCAGCCGTATCTCAGGATGGAGGAGGGGTCCCGACTCCTACTACCCACACTCCAGTTCAAACTACTCCTCAGGTTCAGACTCCATCAATACCGTTGGGGTAATTCAACCAGTTGCAGTAGTGCCGCCCGCTAATGGGGTAGTCATGTCATCAATTGCCTTGTTGATACTTGATAGGTTCATTAAGCTATTTCCTGTCCACTTTAGTGGTGCTACTTCAGAGGATCCACGGGAATATCTGGACAGTTGTCATGAGGTGTTGCGTAATATGGGTATTTGGAGACCAATGGGGTTGATTTTGCAGCTTTTCAGATGACTGGTTCCGCCAAGAAATGGTGGAGAGATTATTTGTTTACTAGGCCTGCAGGATCACCAGCTTTAACTTGGGATCAATTTTCCTATCTCTTTTTGGAGAAGTTCTTACCTGTCACTACTCGAGAGGATAAGTGTCGTCAGTTTGAGCGACTACAGTAGGGTAACATGACTGTGACTCAGTATGAGACTCGTTTTGTGGATCTGGCTAGACATGCTATGCTTATATTGCCCACAGAGAGGGAGAGGGTCAGACGGTTTATTGATGGACTTGATCAGCCCATCAGGTTGCAGATGGCCAAGGAGACAGGATCCAAGATTTCTCTTCAGGATGCAGCTAATATAGCTAGGAGGGTTGAGTCAGTTCTTGGGATGGGAGGTCAGGGGTCAGACAAGAGACCTCTCCATTTCGGTGTTTTCAATGGTGCCTCATCTGGAGGCGGAACTTCATTTAGCAGAGGCCATTCATCCAGGACATTCCATTCACGCTACAGGTTTCACATGGTACTTCAGGGGGTCGTGGTTCTTATGTACCTCCTTCTGCTCAGCCAGTCTACAGTGATCCTTCAGCTTCTATTAGAGCACCTCCTCTACAGAGTTATTATCGTGGTCAGCCGGTTCGTCAGGGTCAGTCCTTATATCAGGAGGGATGTTTTGAGTGTGGTGAATATGGGCATGTTCGGAGAGTTTATCCGAAATTTCTGAGTAGTCAGCATCACTACCAGGGTTCTCGTGCCATAGTTCCGGCACCAGCTGCAGTACCACCTGTCCAGCCAAGAAGGGGTAAGGGTCAGGTAGTCAGAGGTAGAGGCCAGAATGTTAGAGGTGGAGGACAGATAGCTAGAGGTGGAGGCCAACCTGCTAGGGGTGGAGGTCCTCCCAGAGGTATGGTTCAGGGTGGTGGGGCTCCGCCCTGACTATATGATTTTCCAGCTAGGCCTGAGGCAGAATCCTCCGACGTTGTTATTACAGGTATCATCTCAGTTTGTGATAGAGCTGCTTCCGTTTTGTTTGATCCGGGGTCTACTTATTCGTATGCTTCATCCTATTTTGCCTCGTATTTGAATGTTCCCCGTGATCCCTTGAGTGTTCCTGTTTATGTGTCTACACCAATGGGGGATGCTATTGTGGTAGATCGAGTATATCGTTCATGCGTGGTAGTCATTAAGGGTCTTGAAACTAGTGTTGATATTTTACTCCTAGACATGGTTGACTTTGATATTATATTGGGCATGGATTGGTTGTCGCCCTATTATGCCATTTTAGACTGTCATGCCAAGACAATTACTCTAGCTTTACCGGGGTTGCCTCGATTAGAATGGAAAGGGACTCCTAGTCGTTCTCCTTGTCGGGTAATTTCATATGCCAAGGCTCGGTGCATGGTGGAGAAAGGGTGTTTGGCTTATTTGGCTCATATTCGTGATTCTGATGCTAAGGTTTCTTCTATAGAGTTAGTTCCTATCATGCGTGAATTTCCTGAGGTATTTCCTGCAGACCTGTCGGGTAAGACGCCTGACAGGGATATTTATTTCTGTATTGATGTGGCTGTGGGCACTCAGCCCATTTCCATTCCTCCATATCAGATGCCCCACCAGAATTGAAAGAATTAAAAGAACAGTTACAAGATTTGCTAGATAAGGGTTTCATAAGACCCAATGTCTCGCCTTGGGGTGCCCCGGTTTTGTTTCTAAAGAAGAAATATGGGTCAATGAGAATGTGCATAGACTACAGGCAACTAAATAAAGTTACTATCAAGAATAAATATCCATTGCTGAGGATTGATGACCTATTTGATCAGCTTCAGGGTGCTAGAGTGTTTTTGAAAATTGATTTGAGGTCAGGTTACCATCAACTGAAGATTAGGGCGTCCGATATCCCTAAGATAACCTTTCGTACGAGGTATGGGAACTATGAATTTTTGGTTATGTCTTTTGGGCTGACTAATGCTCTAACGGCCTTTATGGACTTAATGAATCGGGTTTTCAAGCCACATCTGGACTCTTTTGTGATCGTGTTCATTGATGACATTCTTATATACTCCCGCAGCCGGGAAGAGCATGAGTAGCATCTCCGTATAGCACTCCGGACTTTGAGAGATAATCAGTTGTATGCTACGTTTTTAAATGTGAGTTCTAGTTAGATTCCGTAGCCTTTTTGGGTCATATTGTATTAGCTGAGGGTATTCAGGTAGATCCTAAGAAGATAGAGGCAGTCACGAACTGGCCTAGACCCACCACAGTCACGGAGATAAGGCATTTCTCGGGTTTGGCCGGTTACTACTGTCATTTTGTGGAGGGGTTTTCATCCATAGCAGCCCCAATGACTAAATTGACTCAAAAAGGTGCCCCATTTACATGGTCAGATGAGTGCGAGGCGAGCTTTCAGAAGCTCAAGACAGCCATGACTTCAGCACCGGTGTTGGTGTTACCATCAGATTCAGGTTCTTTCACGGTATATTATGATGCTTCTCGAGTTGGCCTTGGAGCAGTGTTGATGCAGGAGGGCAGGGTGATCGCGTATGCATCTCGTCAGTTAAAAGCCCATGAGAAAAATTACCCTCTTCATGATTTAGAGTTGGCAACTATTATACATGCTTTAAAAATTTGGAGGCATTATCTTTATGGCGTGCCGTGTGAGATTTTTATTGACCATTGCAGCCTCCAGTACTTATTCAAGGAGATCTAAATTTGAGGCAGCGGAGGTGGTTAGAGTTGTTAAAAGATTATGATGTCACTATATTGTATCACCCGGGGAAGGCCAATGTGGTGGCCGATGCATTGAGTAGAAAGGCGGTGAGTATGGGAATTCTTGCGTATATCCCAGTTGGCAATAGACTGTTGGCTTCAGACATTCAAACTTTGGCTAATCAGTTCGTGAGGTTGGATATTTCTCCCAGCAGTGTCCTAGATTATACTGTCGCTCGATCTTCTCTAATTGATCGTATCCGGGAGCGGCAGGATGATGACCCACATTTGGCGGTCCTTAGGGACACGGTTCAGAACGGGGATGCCAAGCAGGTTACAGTTGGAGATGATGGTGTTTTGAGGATGCAGGGTAGGTTGTGTGTGCCTAATGTTGATGTCCTTCGTGAATTGATCCTTGAGGAGGCTCACAGCTCCAAGTATTCTATTCACCCAGGTGCAGCAAAAATGTACCAAGATTTGAAACAACATTATTGGTGGAGAAAGATGAAAAAGGACATAGTGGCTTATGTGGCTCGTTGCTTAAATTGTCAGCAGGTAAAATATGAGCATCAGAGACCTAGTGGTTTGCTTCAGGAGATAGAGATTCCCGGGTGGAATTGGGAGCGTATCACTATGGACTTCATTGTTGGGATCCCATGGACTCAGAGGAAATTCGATGCGGTTTGGGTTATTGTGGACAGGCTGACTAAGTCAGCACACTTCGTTCCAGTGGCTGGTACTTATACTTTAGAGCGGTTGGCTGAGTTGTATATTCGAGAGATTGGTCGCCTTCACGGGGTGCCCGTGTCTATCATTTTTGATCGGGGTACGCAGTTTACTTCGCACTTTTGGAGGGAAGTTCAGCGTGAGTTAGGTACCCGAGTGGAGTTCAGTACAACATTTCACCCTCAGACTGACGGGCAGTCCGAGCGTACCATTCAGATATTGGAGGACATGCGCCGTGCTTGTGTTATTGACTTTGGAGGTTCATGGGATCAGTTCTTACTACTAGCGGAGTTCGCTTATAATAATAGTTATCAGTCGATCATTCAGATGGCTCCTTATGAGGCGTTATATGGTAGACGGTACAGATCGCCAGTAGGATGGTTCGAGCTAAAAGAGGCTCGGTTTTTAGGTACCGACTTAGTTCAGGAGGACTTAGATAAGGTCAAGATTATCCAGGAGAGACTTCGTGCAACTCAGTCTAGGCAAAAGAGTTATGCCGATCGTAAGGTTCGCGATGTAGCATTCATTGTTGGAGAGAGGGTATTGCTTCGTGTGTCGCCCATGAAGGGTGTTATGAGGTTTGGGAAGAAGGGCAAGTTGAGCCCTAAGTATATCAGGCCGTATGAGATTCTTGATAAGGCGGGGGAGGTAGCTTATAGACTTGCATTGCCTCCAGGGTTATCCTCAGTTCATCCGGTATTCCATGTGTCTATGCTCCAGAAATATCATGGTGACCCGTCCCACGTGTTAGATTTCAGCTCTGTCCAATTGGAAAAAGACTTGACCTCGATTTGCGTGTGTAGTCTGGGCGTGAAACCAGTAAAGCTTTTATGTGAAGATATGAGAAATAGTAATTTTTAGAAATTTAAATTTGATAAAAGTTGACTTGGTCAACAATTTGAGTAAACGAACCTGGATCTGTGTTCCGACGATCCCGGGTGGTCCGCAGTAAAATATGGGACTCGGGCGTATGCCCGGAAATGAATTTCGAGGTCCCAAGACTTAGAAATCAAATTTTGAAAGAAATTATTTTGCTGAAATGTTCATGAATTAAAGAAATGAAATAAAGCTAAAAATCATTGGTATCGGGTCTGTATTTTGGTTCCGGAGCCCGGTACAGCTTTGTTATGATATTTATAGGTTAACTGTGCAATTTGGTGAAAAACAAAGTTCGTTTGACGTGATTCGGACATCCGGTTGAGAAATTATGAACTTTAAGAGTTTTTGATGAAAATGATGAGTTTTGAGGTTTAATTCATAGATTTACATGTTATTTTCATAATTTTATCGCACGAGCAAGTCCGTATGATATTTGTAGACTTGCGTACATGATTTCTTTAGAGCCCCGAGGGCTCGAGTGAGTATCGGATAGGCCACGGGGTGGTTTTCACTTAAAAATAGCTGCTGGTTTTTCCAGTTCTGGTGTCCAGGTATTTTGACCTGTGCGATCGCATAGGAAAGACCACGGTCGCACAGAGTAAAGTTTGAGGCCTGTTTGGAACCCTGTGCGATCGCACTGCCCCCAGCCCCCTACCCTATGAGAACGCACCCCCACCTCCGCGATCGCACAACCCAGTTTCCCCTTACCCTGTGCGATCGCATTTAATTAACCGCGATCGCACAGTTGCCCAGCCCAGCGAATATAAATACCTGTTAAAAACGGGCAGAACCCTTTATTCTCCAAATTTTCGAAGTTCCAGCCCTAAAAAACTAATTTTCTTCAACAATCTTCATTCCCAATTCATAGGTAATCAATTCCAAACTTTGCTCTTTCAATTCCTTACTATTTTGCATCACTTTTGAAGCAAAAACAAAGAATGTTCATGGTAAAAATCTAAGATTTGGGTAGAATTAGGGAGTTTTGTAAAAATTGAATTTTTATATCAAATTAAGCTCGAATTTCAAAACTAATAGCATATTTGGGTGAATGGGTGAATGGGTAAACGTAATTTGGTCCGAACCCCGAGTTTAGACCAAGCAGGCCCGGGGTCGGATTTTCACTTTTTTTGAGAAAACTTAGGAAAACTTATATTATTCAATAAAGTTAGTTCCTTTAGCATTAGTTAATGATAAGTTAATTTTGATTAGTGTCACGACCCAAAACCTATGGGTTGTGATGGCGCCGGACACCACTGTCAGGCAAGCCAACCCCTTAATCAGTTGAAATACCTTCCTGTTTAACAATTTCGAAATCGTTGCCTTTATTGCATTTCATAATCAAATAAATAAATCTTTGTAAATTAAACACGACAAGAAATCTATTTAATTCAATAAAGCAAGACTCAACACATCCCTAGAACCCGGAGACACAAGTACATGAGCAGTTTCTAAGAATTTATACAATTATACAACTCATGTCCGAGACATAAATGGGACAAAGGCAATAGAGATACAATGTAAAGATATAGAAAGAAGGAGACTCTGTCAACTGCGGAACGCCTCCGGATGAATGCAGCCCGAGTAAGTCTCCAAATCGATCACTGCTATAAAGGTATATGTGCAACAAAATGCACATAAAGTGTAGCATGAGTACATATACATATATGTACCCAGTGAGTATCCCATCTAAACTCGAAGAAGTAGTGACGAGAGGTCGACTAGATACTCACTAAGTTCCAACAACGTAATATAGAATGAGATAAGGCTAAAGCAATAGGCATGCAAAACAGTAAGCAACAAGTATATGAACACATAATGTAACACAAGTAAGAGCACCACGTACCAATTCCTCTTATTCAACAATACCTTGCCAATATTGTCATATGTGAACCAGACTCAAGTGTACATATACTGACACGGACAAGACAACCGGCCGGAGTCATAAGGTGGGTCATAAGGACTGAGGTCGTAAGCTCCCCACGATCGCGAATCATACCTGCGACTCGTGTGCTGACTCGATAATAGTAATAAGCTCCCCACGATCGCGAATCATACCTGCGACTCGTGTGCTGACTCGATAATAATAA